>PVIA01012468.1:0-37615 GCA_004024845.1 Tonatia bakeri | reverse complement strand
GTTAAAATTTGAATATCGTCTATTATCCTAATATGATAAAAATGACAGTGTCAATTCAAATGGCATAAATTTTTCAACATTCAAAGTATAATGCTTAAACCGTGTAATACTGGCCTGGAAATCTTTGGAATAGCAGACTCTCTGACAGTGCTGAATGTTCCTGGAAAAAATTTAAGTGAAAATTGTTTTGTGCTATGTGGCTTTGTTAGTTCTCCTCTGAGCACTACCAGAGGATAGAAACTATAAGGATAGTTTGGTAAGCACCAGAGAAAAATCTTTGGCTTAAATTCAAATTGGAAGTGAACTATGAAAAATAATGCAGTTTGAGAGCCCACAGAAAATGCCCAAATTTTGCATTATTTTTATTTCTAATCTGCTTTTTTGTATGAAATAAGTGATCAATTTATACAACTCCCTATGATTTGATTTACTAGAAACCATCTCTGTGAATTCACTGGGTAAAAGACAAGTCAGCAAGGATGGTATTAGTGCACAGGTCATGATTTCCTCTATTTTCTAGGTTTCATCTCTGCTTCATAGGTCTGACCTTTGACACAACTATTGCACCAAATTCCTCAGTGCTTTATAGATAAATCCCATTGGAAACATCACCATGGAGAAGGCTACAGCTTTCCTTATGTCCTTACCTGAGAGTTGTGTAACACATACAGTTATAAAAGGCATAGTGTTCAGGCTGAATCTTTTTAATCTTCACCAGACAATATGTTTATTGATTTTTAGAGAGAGGAAGGGTGGGAGAGAGAGAGGGACAGAGAAAAATCTATGTGAGAGAGCAACATTGATCAATTTTCTCCTGCACAGACCCTGACTGGGGGTCAAATCCACAACGTAGGTATGTGCCCTGACTGGGCATTGAACCTGCAACCTTTTGGTGTATGGGATGATGCTCCAACTGACTGAGCCACCCAGCCAGACTCAGGCTAAACTTCTTACATGGCAAATTGACAAGACTCCTTTAGCATATGTTTTGTACTGGTAGAAGAGCCATTAAAACCATGAAGTGTTTGAACTATTAGGGCACAAAATCTAGTCTTACTTTCTAGTTTGATAAAGTGGAAGCTGAGATCCACAAAATTTACAGTCTCCTTCCACCCTTCTGGGCTGCATACAAACCAGAATGAGAGTACAAATATTCGAATCCAGATCATTTATCTTCTGTCAAATGCCCCTTCTACTTAGTCAGGTTGCCCCACTAGTTATATGAATGCATGCTTAGGGATACTCGGTTTTTAAGTCTTAACCTATTCAAATTGATCTCAGCATATATGTTAAATCCTATATTCACCCTTGGGTCAATCCATTTATAGCACTATGTTACTCAGTGTAAGAGTGAACACAAATAACTTTTGTTTTAATGGATTTACATTTGAGGCAAAAATGAATTCAAATATCAAAAGGTGAATGTTCTTCTTATACAGTGTTCACTTCTCAAATGCCAAGTGGCTCAGAGGAGGTTTATATTAAAAGGCTGAGTGCAGATTGTCTGCCAGACACTCTCTTGCAATCTTTGGTGAAATTCCATTACTCTAGGTGCCCAGGAGGAAGTAGAGAGAGGGGAAGACCTTGGAGAGGCAGCAAAAGGAAAAGAGATTTTCTCACACCTGGAAGAGAAGGGAAAAGAAGCCAGGTTGTCCCAAGGTAAAGGGGTCATTACAAGGCTGAGCAGCTGTGCCCTGAGGAAGAAATGTCCAAAAATGAGAACTGCTTAGGAGCTGAAACCCAGACAGGGGGCTTAGGCCTAAGAGTGACCCCAAAACAGCAGTCACCAGACCTGTGGTCTCTTTGTAAACTGGGGCAGTGACAAACGTAGTGTGATTACTGATGACTAGAAGGACCTCTCCAATGTTTTGCTGATGGTCATGATCCTAGAACCTTTGAATTCCTATAATGACTAGGATTGATCACAACAGAGGCTCAAGGCCAGACATGTACTAATGTAGTAAAAACAAAGAGATGTGTTTCTTGAACATCTGAGTTTGTAGAATAAGTTTCATACCCACTGCACAAGCCAGGCTTTTATTTTTAACAGAAGATCTGCTAAAAACTATTAGCAGATCTTCTGTTAAAAAGGAAAAAAATATTTCATTTTGACAGAAGATCTACAGGCAATTAGATAAGGATAAAAAGAAACTATTTCATGTTTTATCTATTCTGTGCAGTCTTCCAAATATGGCAAAGATGAAAGACTTCCAACCAAGGCACTTGACTAAACTGGCAAGAATTTGTCCTGCCTTTTTGGAAAAATGGGTCAGAATTATTAACTGACAATATAATTGTGATAGAGAGATACTTGAATAAACAAATAGGGCAGTTTCCTACATTTGGAAGCAAGTTCTAGCAGAAGCTATATTTGCCGAGAAATGTTATGGGAACCAAGAGGCTAAACTAGCCTTTGGTAAAATTGTGAAGGAGGTGAAGTTTGTCACCAGGACCTAATTCTCTGGCATTCTTCCGCCCTGTTCGATTCCCATCAGTAGCTCTAACCCTGTGGTGATGCTGTCCCCATATGATTGCTTTGGACCTTGTTTTTCTTCCTTCTGTATCACAATTTACCTCTTCCTCCAGGGCCCCACAAACAATCTGAATAAACAATAAACTTTTTCCAATAATTTCTGGTCTTGATTTAATATGTTAAACAATAAAATGTATATTTTACAGGGACCTACAATAAAACAAATAAATAAACCCACAGGAAAATGTCCATTTTATTATAGGGGTCTTACTGTTTTAACTTGGCCATGTGCACACACACACAGGGAAGAATTTCAACAGGAAGTTTGGAAACACAAGAAACATCTAATTAAACAAAGATATGGTCTCCGAATTCCAAAGACGCTCTCATCAACATATCCCTTCTCTCCTGCTCATATTACAAAGTGACGTCGGCACTCCCCTGTCAAAAGATGGGATCTAAGCTTCTGTGTGGTGTTTTGGGATGATACCCAATTGGCACCCAGCCACCACACTGTGAGGAAGTGAGAGGGACACTTCTGGGTGTTCCAGCAACAGCCACAGCTGAGGAGCAGTCAGGATCAGGGATGGACTGCCAGACACATGGGCCAGCCAGCCCTCACATGATTCTAGCTCCCAGCTTACGACACAGGGGTGGAGATGATCTACAATGCAGATCTGTGAGCAAAATAAGTGTTGTGGTTGTTTTAAGTCATTTGTTTTAGAGTTTTTAAAAAATGCAGTCATCTGTCACTGTAGTTAATACCCTCAAACTTCAACATATGAGTGACTAATCTTCTTATCCATTTGAATGGCCTTCCTAGATTTAAAAACTTTTAAAGAATAGGCATTTGTGAAGGTTTATAAAATGATATAACAGTCTTAAAATTCACTTAAAGTTTATTTGCTCCCAGGGTGGTGCTGGGAACAGTAGTTCCTCCTGTTAGCCACTGGTAAAAGTGTCCTTCCAGAAGCGAGGGTTGTTTGGAATGAAAACTAATTGGGGAACGTGGATGTCACTACCCCTAAAAGAGTATTAAATCATTCTGACACAGTGAGGTTTTTAATATTAAGGGCACAGAGAGAAGGCTGAGGATTTCTTACCTTGAAGAAATAAGCACTAATTGAGACTGAAAGAGCTACAGATGCAGAGATACAAAAATCACTTCCTAACATCACTGCTGAAATGGGAGTCCTGGCCCTGAGGGCAGGTGGCCCAGAGCCTGGAAACACAGGGCCACAGGATGAACATGCTGGCAGGTTTCCTACACATGGAGCAGAGAAGTAAAACATGTTCATAGTAAAATTAACATCAACATGTTCTGGATTAGAAAACAAAATGCATGAAAATTTATAAGAAAGACAAGGACCCTACAAGACATTTCTGAAGCAGACTGCTTTGATTTATGTTCTAGACACTGGGGTATTTTTTAAATTCTATCTTTATCATCTTGCATGATTCCTCTACATTTTACTTATAATTCTAGTTAGCCACCCAAACTACAGTTGGAAGAGTAAACTATATCTTATAATTAGTTATGCTTTATCCTTAGAATCTTTAATATTGACTTTACCACCTTTTTTACCTAGTCTATGGTTCCCTTTCACAAGAGGAACTCTGGTGAAGGAAGGATGATTCAGGGTATATCATCCAATAAGTAGCAATACAAAAATAACTCTCAGTTTTAACCCCATGTACACAAATAAATTGCTCTCCTTTGTTTTATTTCTTTTTACTTATTGATTGTAGAGAAAAAGGGGCAGGAAGGGGGGGGGAGAAAAAGAGATGAGCATTGATTTGTTGTTCCACTTATGTATTCATTCATTGGTTGCTTCTTACATATGCCCTGACTGGGGATGGACCCCACAACCTTGGCCTATCAGGATGACTAATTGGGGAACGTGGATGTCACATTCTAACCAACTTAGCTACCCAACCAGGAGTTTCCTTCACTTTAACTTCATATTTCAAAACTAGGTAGTAGCACCTGGTACCATTTAATTCTATGAATGCTCAGCCATTTTGTATTCCTTTAAGAGCACTGGTTTAGATGGTCCTTGGTGAACTTTAGTATTGAAGACAGTTCTGTCTGTTAAATTAAAGGAACACATCAATTTTGTTCCAGAAGGGAATCTTTTCTATTCCATCCCTCTCTATACCTCCAGAGCCTCCAAATACAATCAGGTAAGAAGATTGCCTTTAGAGTGAAGTTGCTGATAACCCCACTGGCTGAAGTGGACTGACACTGGGATTAATTTCTGAGGCACTTTTCAGTCCCTGGAAACTCTGGACAACAAAATGCCAACAAAAATCCTTGGAAATGATTGCTAAGGAAGAAAGGGAGAGAATCCAATCCATAGACAAGGTTTAAGACACTGTTAAAGATAATAACCATAAAACATAACTAATTATATGATATTATTCACTCTTCTAACTGTAGTCTGAATAATCAACCAGAGTTACCAGTAAAATGTGGAGAAATCTAAAAAGACCGGGATGTCTAAATTTGAGAGAAGGCTTACTGATGAGAATGAGAAGATTCAATCAAAATCTGGGTGCTAGGGATGCATGAGACACAGCAGAAGAAAAAGCCTGTGTAATACTGCAATGCGAATGAGGAAAATCACTGACACCCTACATGTACTTTAACATGATCTTTCCCAGGGGATTTTCTTAGAGGAAAACAATCCTGTGTGATATTAAGGGTTCTGTGCAGAAAAAAAGAGAACTGAAGCAGGAGACAGAGAGACAGGCTGCATGGCACAACTATGGGAAATGCTGATTTTTAACAGAATTTTAAACGTTTCTTAAAAGCAATATTTCTCAGAGTCCTTCATATGCTGACACACACTGTATATTTCCAAGATGGGAATATGACATCTAGAGTTCCCAACCAGAACTTATTTTCAATCTATAAAATCAGATCTTCCCAAACACATTTTGGATAATGCTATTCTAAATCAAAGCAGAGATTATGTGCTGTCGACAGTTAATCTTGAAATTATAATTTTAGAAAGTAATGACCTCACAGGGTTCACTGATTCTTGATGGGGTAGAAAACACAGCTAGATCATTTCAATTAAAGCATACATCTTCTTTCACTGATAGAAGAGGTTGGAAGATAAGCAATAATAAATGGACTCCATGAATGAGTGCAGAGGGAGGATAGAAAGTATGTGAGCTAGACAAAAGAAGAAATCAAAGTGATATCATTGTGAAAAAATTCTCCAGGTTTCAGAGCCAGCTGGAGAATAACAACAGCCCTTGTTGCTATAATGCAGAAAAATGGTGTAACAGGCACAGGGGCATCAAAAGGTCTATTTCTCTTTTCAGTGTACGGAGACACATTGGATAAATTATTAATAAATTACATGTTTCTCAAGTGTGGTCCACAGCCCCAGGGGCTTCCTTGGTATTTTGCAGGTTGATTTTTTTAAGCCCAGCTATCTTTAGTTTCATAGGTAAGTGAGCTAACGTCATAGCTGTATTTAACAGATGACATGATTAAGAGTTATTTACTAGTAACTTACCAGGTGAATTACTTTAGTTATAAAGACTAAGTATTAATAAACCTAAATTAGTTCATTATCGGAGGTTACTGACTTTATTCCTTATTTTACAAAAAAATCTGCTATTCATTTGGCAACTTCAGAAAGCTCAGTTGCACATGCAACATGTAGCTATTCAGAATTTCTATGATTTTCTGCAAGGCAACATTGCAAAATGCTGCCTTGACTTGGTCATTGTTTTCAATTGCTTCTGTTTTTTTTTTAAATTACAAGTCACTGTCATTGTGAAGGCATCGTCATTGTGAGTTTTCTTTGTGATGGGTGGTTTTGTTAATCCTACAATGATGCCTATATAACTGTAACTAGACATTAAGACATAATTTTCAAATTATTAGTTTCTAGAACATATGTGAAATGTGGTTCAAGTACAGATCATCTATAACCCTGTTGCTATTGCAAATACATAAATAGTACCACTCAAGCCACCCATTAAATTTTAATTGGTTACAGTACTTCATTGTGATAAGCAGCCTATGAATTGTTAGCTAAACAACGTGCAGCATAATAGATAGATTAGTATATCAAAATTTACAGGATTATTACTAGCCCATCTATATTACATAAAATCATGAGTACAGCCTCATACTGCAATAGTTTATTTTATTCTTTTTCAATTCTTTCATAGTACTGTACTATTTTTCCATTAGGAAAAGTGACCATTTAGGGGGAAGAGTTATAAATGAGCTGAAATTTTTTAATTTTTTTGATCACTACATTCTTAAGAGATAAAAGACACATTGAGTAGGAACTATTAGACTGGGCTGAATTCTGACCTCCTATATGAGTATGCAGTAGTAGAACAAACTCTAGAATTGCATAAGCTTTTAACTTTTTAGGGTTTATAATAACAAGCAAAGTAAGACTGTGGATTATTAATCCACAACATTTTCACCATCAAGGATCCCTTTTATAATATTTACTCATGAATCCTATTGTCTGAAAGTGTTTTGTCCTACAAAACACATTTCCTACATAAAAATTAACTTCCTTATTTCCCTTTTTCAATAATCAAACAAATACATGATTACCAATCAGAGTTTCTAATGTGTAAGAAAAAACTAGATTAGCACACCGGGAGGGTTTGATCCCAGCCAAATGTTTTAGTAGGCCTCTGTATTGGAATCACAAGTAAACTTATTATAAGTTTTAAATATTGAAAGCAAATTCCTAATAGATCTCTATTCTCTAGAGATCAAAGTAATACCAGATTGGAAATAATTGCCCTGAACTTTTGTAAAAAACATCAAAAATTATATAGAATAAGTAAGGTATGATTCCACTCTCAGTGCTTAATGGAAATGAACATACTGGCCTACAAATCAGGAGACCCAAATTTACCTCTCTCTGCTTTAGTGTCTGTATTTTTAAAAAATTGCCAATGGCTAACCTTAAAGAGACCACATAGTATAATACACTGTTTACGACCACGGCCACTAAAGAGAGTCACCTGAATTTGAATACTAACTCCACAAAAGCATGCGACCTCACCAAGGTGGTCATCATTGTTGTGAACCCACGATAGGAGAAAATCTCAGAGCAAGCAGAGAGAAACACGGCACGTTGCACACAAAGAAACAAATACAAAAGTTATCACAGACCTCGTGTCAAAAAGAAAAAAAAAGGTAAGCCAGAAGGCAATGTGGTGACACTTTTAAAGTGTTAAAAGAAAAAGAAGCCAACATGGAATTCTATATCCAGCAAAAAAATATCCTTCAAAATGGAGGGGAACTAAAGATACATTTCTCATTTGGAGAGAAATTTGATACCCATAACAATTCCTATTAAATTAGTTCATATAGATATACAATACTCTGGGTAGTATTATAGTTATATATTAAAAAATAAATATGAAATAAGCAACTTCAGGTTTTCCAACTCTTTCATTTCATCTGGCATCTAAAAATGGTGACTTAAAATACATATTTCCCCACTAAAAGAGACTAGATTAATAGACCCCTCAGAGAGGATTAGAGGTCAGTGCAACTGCTGGCTTTACAACTGAGTCATACCAATAATGTGTCTATCTTAGTCAAGTCAGGCTGCTCTAACAAAGTACCACAGACTAGGTGGCTTACAAACAACAGGAATTTATTTCTCACAGTTCTGGAGGCTGGATGTCCAGGATCAGGGTACTAGCTGGGTCAGAGTCTAGTGAGAACCTTCTTCTGCGCTGCAAAATGCCAACCAGTTTCATTGTATCCTCACACAGAAGAAAGACAGCTAGTAGCTTTTTGGCCTCTTTTATAAGGATAGTAATACCCATTCATGAGATCTCTACCCTACTGACCTAATTACCTCCTGAATGGGCTGCCTCCTAGTACTGTCACACTGGTGGGGTAGGGTTTCAACATAGACATTTTGAAGGGACACATTCAGTCCATAACAGTGTCCATGCAACTAGAAGCTAAACACTTTAAAAGTATGAAAACACATCTTAGTATGATACTATACTGTGTTCTCAGTGTTCTAAGAATATCTCATACTGTATTTTAAGCTATAGACAAATCACCTTCACATACATGATATCATTTTAATATAATGAAGTTTTAATTATTTAACTTTCTCATTCAGTAAATAATTATTGGAACTCTTCTCTGTGGCAAGTACTACTCTGGTAGGTTTGGGGATTCAGTGAGAGCAAAGACATGATACTTCTCCTCCGGTTCTTTAGAGATGGAATGCAGGAGACAGACTTGTCAACAGACAAGTAGAGCATCAAATCCCAAGCACTACCGTGTGGATGAATATAGGGAGCCCTGGGGGCACATATGAGGGACAGCCAATCCCCGTGCTGAAGGGTCAAGGACGACTTTTTTGAGGAGATGCACTTAAACAGTATTCTAGACAACCCCAAAAATAATTTAGTCAGGAATGATTGGGGGCTCAGAAAGTGAAGTGCAGAGAGTTTATCACAGGATCCTGAGCCAGTCATTTGATCAGTCTGAGCTTCAGTGTTCTCATCTTTAAAAGAGAGATAATACCTCCTTCACTGAGCTGTGGTTAGAATTAATGAAGTAACAGAAAATCACTTTGAAAACTGTGAAGTCCTATATAGAGGTCATACACAAATACTTGCAACAGGTATTACCCACTGGCCTTTGAACCGCTTTAGGAAATAACTGATATTCAGAAAAAGTAGAGAAGTAAAACAGCACTTTCCATTCATTACAGAAGTCTGAAATGAGTCTTTAGTTAATCATTCTAGTTTGAAATATACACTGCATTTCTGTCAGCAAAAAATAATATCAATCAATCATAGTAACAGTGACATAAACAAAGCAAGACAGAGCCACTGGCTGAGAAAAAGGACAGGGAATATAACATTTAAATCATACAGATAAACCAGAGCTGGCAGAGCATTTAACGCAGTGCAACTGGCTTGTTCATCCTGAACCTACATTCCTGTCCCCTTGCCAATCACAGTGCATTCAATAAAAGATGTATCTTAAATGTGTCCTGAATTGAGATTAATTATTTTACAGACACTTTAGGTCCTGCACATACCTATGTGGAAATACCTGTAGCCTAGCCGATAACCTCCTACAGGTGGCTTTCTTGAACTGCCCTCCCTGCAAGGGCAGATGCCCTCTTTTCTCCAAACCCTCTTGCTATCCCCACTGGCATGCTTCAATCACAGCAGTCACACGGCTATGAAAAGAGTCTCTTTAGTGAGCTTTCTCCATCTGTTTCTGTGAATTCCTCAACAACTGTATCTGGCTGAATTTCATTCCCCGAGGACTCAGCACAGTGCCTGGAATACTGTGGGCACACAGTTAAATATTTCCTGCACTACACTGACCTGTGACAGAGCTAAGAGTGGGTCTTAAGAATCTGGCTTGACTTTAGAGATAAGGGGACTCATACTAACCTACAGATGAAACAGGTAAGTTAATGGCAAAATGAAATGTTTGATACAGAACAGTCTTAGATGACAGCACAGTATGTTGAACATAGTAGGCATTAAATAAATATTTGATGCATATAGAGAGAGAAACAGGCTTCATAATTCAGAACTCTCACAAGAGCCTGGGAAAACAATTTAACTGCAATCTGGACATTCTTTCACAATTAAGTAAAGACATTATTGTACTGAGAAATGTTTTCAATAAGGGTTACCATGAAGAAAATTTTTATTTAGCCAAAAGACCCTGTTCCACAGTTACACAGGTATGGCTTTTTAGCAGGATCATTTAGCAATCATTTTGCAAAGTAGTAAGCACACGTGGTGGGAAGTTACAGTGAGTTCCTATCATGTAATAATAAAAAACATTTCTGCTCTGAGAAGCAGATAAAAACATCAGCCTTGCCCTATCACTTGAATAACAGGAGGAAAGAAGGGAAATATTTCAACCCAGTCTCAGTACTTTATTTTTAGCCCAGGGCCACACTGAAGTCACACTGCAGTACACAGTCAATGAGAACTGCAAGGCTGAACAGGTAAGTGTGAGGTCACAGATCAGCTTTCTGGGTCCTTCATCTCCCCAGTCCCCACTGCCCTCGGCAACATGTGCAGTGAGACCAAACACTGAACCGCGTCACTGCGCATGCGGCGTCATCACGGGTGGCGAGTGCCACTGTGACTTGCAGTCTCAGGGACAAAAATGTTTTCAAGATAATTTCTTCCCACAGAAGCCCTATTACTTATAGCTGGGATTTGATTACTATCAGTGCTCTTTTAAGGAATGATTTATCTCACTGCCAAGCTAAGCGGACAACTCTGGTTCATAAAAATAAAGATTATATCATCTTACACTGGCTGATATGATAAAAAAAAAACTGATAATACCCTCTGGGGCACCTCAAAAAGTGAAAAAGAGAAGGCCAGCACCCAGCAGTGGCGCCCATGAGGCAACAACACCTTCCTCCAGCAGTAGTAATCAATAAGCCTGAGGCCCTGGTATGCTTCTATCAGAGAGCGACATCAAGGGTTTAAAAACAGAACCAAATGCAACAGGGCACGAAGATGCAGCACAACTGAGCACAGAGCCTGCAGAAATACAATTAGCATGCATTAGCCATGTTCACGGTCAAAGGAAAAAGTTTTTCATTCTTTCAAAGCTTTAAAAATATGTCTCAAATTTCCTTTTTTTATTTCTAAAGAACCCCCACACTTTGTTCCTAGATATTAGATTTTATTAAGTATTTTCCCTGCATATTTAAAAGCTGTTTTTGGTAACCTAGAAAGCACGTTACGATCATTTACTCAGTTTTAAATAAATACTGCTCAGTTGCTTAGTAGTCTCTCTATATTGCTGTTAAATGACTAAAATCATCTAAAGGAACAATTCTGACCAAAGAAAAGGCTGCCTTTTTATAACTTGACCTATTTTGCTGTGGACAATACATTTAAAATTTTAAGATAAGTAATTGCACCCATTTCTCTATTAGGTTAACATCATTGGTTCTTGTTTAAAAGTTTTACAAAAGGGTCCAAACTGAAACACCCTTCAATGGTTTCACCGTAATTTTAAAATAAAATCCAAATCCCTTAACATGGTTTTCATGGCAAGTGGTGGCAGTAGAAGCAGCAGCAAGAGAAACAATATTAACATCTATAATTTTAAGCATTTTCCATATAGTCACTCATTTAATCCTCACAACTCCTCAATGAGGCATCTAAGTACTTTCGGTAACCAATTTTGCAGATGAGACAGCAAGAAAAAATAAAGTGATGTAACTTCAAGCCAGGCTCTCTGGCTCCTTGGTCTATGTTCTTATCTCTAAGCTTTACTGCCTCCCTGCGGGAATTAGACCCTCTACATTTCTGGAAACTCACTGCATACCACACTCCCAGTCACCCACTGGATTCCAGCCACACGGACCTTCTTCCTGGGCCTCAGACATAGCAGCGTCTTCTCCCACATCAGTTCTTCACACATGTCCTTGCCTCTGTCTGAAATGCTCTTCCCATTCTTAGAACAATCTACCCACCCTTGATGTCTAAGTTTAAATGCTACCTCTTAAGAGTTTTGATCTTTGACTATCCCATCTAAAATAAACTCCCTCTTCTCCCTTATATTTTCTGCTCTATCACGTTTATCACCTTCTTAGCATTCATTACAATTTGAAATTTTACTTTTTTATTTGTTCTCTGATTTACGGTTTGCCTTAGTAGACCAAAGGCTACAAATGGTGGAGACCACCACATCCCTGGAGCCTAGATCATGACTGGCACAAAGTAGGCGTTCAGTGAATAATTACTTGCTGAATTAATTGATTGATTAATTCATTGATGGTCTTTCAATATGTTTTAAAATGTGTGCTTCAATTCTAAAGACTAGTGGTAGCTTCTCAGCCACTCACTGTGTGCATGTGGACAGCTGGGATGGACGGTTTGGAAGGGCACATTGAATTATCTGGCAGCGAAAGTGTTCGATTACAGAGCTCGGGACTACTTAGTGTGGTGGCACAGAAGGGACACAAGCATGGAAGACATAAATACAGCATATATCACTCAAGAGTAATTTGTAGCCTTAAACATGATTCTACGTTTTCAAGGCTAGTTGTCAACAAATCTCTCTTGAACATCACCACTTGTGGTTCCTCCCAAAGTAACTCAGTCGGAACCATCAGGAAACTCTATTAGAAAGACCCTCCTTATCCTGAGCTGGAACCCGACACCTTTTCACTTGCAATCATTTGTGTTCATTCCACCTGTCAAAACCACAAAGAATCCATAAAATACACAAATAATTTTATTCCATTATGCAAATAATCGCCCCTGTGAAAGTACCCAGGATGGAGCACAATGCCGCTGGTAGGAACAAATACATCAGAGTGAGGCAAAAATAGAACATCTTCCTTTGGTAGTTTTACACTTTTTCTTAAGTGGCCATAACTCCTTTATTGAATAAAACAAAATAAAATAAAATAAAAAATTTAAAATATGTTCATACGTTTATACACATGGACCACCTCTCCTGGTTGACTCATAGAATACTTACAGACAATCCCTAAATCTTCTCACAAATGCTTCCATGGGGTCACTTCCAACTGTAAAATCTATTTCATGGTTCCTTCCAGGGGAATATTTTTCCATCAACCCCCCATTCCACGTCTTTTGTTTAGTTAGTGGTCTTGATTACAGGTGAACATTTCCCCCAGGAAACGACAGGCAGTGTCTGAAGACATTTCTGGTTGTTCTAACCGGTAGCGAGGGTAGGCAATGTAGGCATCTAGTTGAGGCCCAGATGCCATGCCACATCCTCCCATACCCAGGACAGAACCTTATCTCACCCCCCTCATACCAGACCTTTGATGTAGTCCCATTTGTTTCCTCTGTTTCCCTTGCTTGGAGAGATATATCCAAAAAATAAACAAATGGGCATACATCAAACTAAAGAGGTTTTACACAGCAAAGGAAACCATCAACAAAATGAAGACAACTCCCTGAATAGGAGAACATGGTCACCAACGATACATCTGATAAGGGGCTGAGATTCAAAATCTAGAAAGAGCTCATATTACTCAACACCAAAACAACAAACAATCTAATTTAAAAATGGGCAAAGGACCTGAATAGACACTTCTCCAAGAGAACTTACTGATGGCCAATGACATATGAAAAGATGCTCAATATCACTAATCATCAGAGAAATGCAAATTAAAACCACAATGAGATCTTACCTCACACCTGTCAGCATGGCTATCATCAACAAATCAACATACCACAAGTTTTGGTGAACCTGTGGAAAAAGGGACCCCTCATGCACTGTTGGTAGGAATGCAGACTGATGCAGCTGCTGTGGAAAGCAGTATGAAGTTACGTCAAAAAATTAAAAATGGAACTGCCTCATGACTCAGCTCTTCCACTTCTGTGAATTTATCCAAAGAAACCTGAAATGCTAATTTGGAAGAATATTTAATTTGAAAGAATATTTGTTCCCCCATGTTCATTGCAGCATTATTTACAATAGCCAAGATTTGGAAGCAACCCAAGTGTCCGTCTGTAGATGAGTAGATAAAAAAGCTGTAGTACTTTTATACACTGGAACACTACTTGGCTGTAGAAAAGAAGGGAATCTTACCTCTCGTGACAGCATAGATGGACTTGGAGAGCATTATGCTAAATGAAATAAGGCAATGAGAGAAAGACATGTACCATATGTGGAATCTAATGAACAAAATGAACTAAAAAGCAAACTGGAGGCAGATTCATAGCAGGCTGACAGCTGTTGGGGGACACAAGGTGGCGGGTGGAGGGTTTGAACAAAAAAAATAAAAATTAAGAGAAAAAACTTAGGGACAGGTACAACAGTGTGGTGATTGCCCAGTGGGGTGCAGGGTTGCGGGGAAGGGGAAGGGTATAGCAGGGATGAATGGTGATGGATGGAGACTTGACTTGGAGTGGTGAACACACAATACAGTGTACAGATATGTTGTAGAATTGTGTACCTGAAACCTGTATAATTTTTTTAACCAGTGTCACCCCCTCCCAAAACAAAGAATTTTCAGACGCAAAATGCCAATAGTTCCAAGTTCCAAGGTAAGAAACACTTTTATCCCAGTGGTACTGCCCCCTTGTGGGAACTTTGGAGATTTGCAGGGTGCTCTTTGGTTACCTCCTACAATCTACAGAGTACTGCATGTTGGAGAATTATTGTACAGCCCAAGGCGGCTTATGAATTTCTCACTGGCCATTCATGCAGCAGCAAAGTTTATATATAATTCTCTAAACCTAGAACCTAAATCTCTCTTACATGTAAACAAAACATTTATTTTTGTGTGCTCTTAAATTATATTATCAGGAATGCAACTACTGTGTAAATTAAAGGAAGTAGATACTTTCCTGTGTGTGAAATTTTACAGAGAGTTGTTCACCAGTTTGGAAAATTGTACCACTTGACAGAAATGCCACTAGTGGAGTGACCAACACACCCAGGTGTGTTTGCACTTGTTATATAAATGATTCTAGGAAGAGGTGTGAGCACTTGACACCTTCGGTTCAACTTAGTGGGTGGTCCTTTTCCCGTGGTCACCTCTGGTTCTGACAACCCAAGCACTTACTTATTGAGCCCACATATTATTTGATTATACATTACCTTCTCTTCATTTATGGTTATATTATTGTTAGAATACTGGGTACACATAATTATGTGTGTATATGGGCTATATTATCTATGATTTCCATTTCAGGATAATCAGGGAGCATTAGGAAATATTTGCGGTGACAGAGAGCATTGGGTGTAGATGGATTATAACTCGCTGTTCCTACCTTTCATGAACTTTGGGGAACTTGATTCTGTCTTCCAATAAAATTACCAACCCTTACAGCACCTTTCCTTCTGCAAGTTTGAGTGAGATGCCATTGACATCTTTACCCAAACAATTAATAAAGACACTTAGCACAGAGTCAATGTTAGTAAAATTCACTTCTCTGCCTCTGATCTTTGGAATTCCACACCTACCTTTAAAACTACCTTTATAGGACTTCGTACAAAAGATGGCCCTCAAAACTTCCCACAAAACAGTGCACATTCACCGTTCCCAACGGGCCCTCCACTCTGCAGACTGCTCTGCCCACCACTGAAGACACTTCCATATTTCCAGTAAAGTATCTATAAAAGGAAATGGCCCTCTGCATTATTCCTAAAATCCCTCCCATCAATGAGAAGACAAACTTTCTTTTAAAAGATCTCACGGTCGATGGACAGAAGACAAGCAAAGCAAAGGAACACAGGGTCACGAGGAGAAGGGAGGGCAGACACTGCCGTCTGGGCTGCGCAAGTGTGCTGACACGGTCTCTTCCCGAAGAGCTTCAGTAAGCCTGCACTGGACGTCACTTCATATTCTGCACCTTCAAGGAGCCCAAAATCACTCCCGGAAATCTGGGTTCTTTGGAGCATCTTGGAGGAGGAGTGTTTGGGAACTAAAACACTCAAATAGAAATATACCATACTAAAGTCTAAAACTATATTTTCCAATAACTGGACTTCCTTTATTACATAATTTATTTGACATATAAACAAATTACCAACAAGACTATTTCAGTCATTCATACTGTCTTTTGAGCTTTTTTAAAATGGTGAAGAGAAAGTCTGAATTCTAAGAGGTCAGAACACTATGCCTATTTTACAACACATGAACTAGCAAAGGCCCTCTAGTTAGGTTACAGAGTATGGGTTTGGGTTGTACATTTTATCTTGGGGTACAAATGAGAGAACTACTTAAATTCTACTTTTAAATATATAAAACAATGTCAGTTTAAAAATAGTTTATAGCTAAATATAACCCTTCTGTTTTTACATGTGTAATTGTAATTGATTAAAACATTTAGAGCTTTTTCTAAATTAGTTTATATTTGACATGATTTGGATGAATGTGACAAAGAAAAATTGTCTGTATCATAATATGCCTATTTGACATTCATTCCACTTATCTCTTGCAACCCTAAAGAAACAATTTACCAAAATTATAGGGAAGTAGAGCGTTGAAATTACAGCATAAAAGTTGCTTTCACCCTAAAATTACAGGTAAGAAAGCAGCCATCTACAGAAATGAAAATCACTAGTTGTCTCTCATTTTAAGCTCAATTTTGCTTCCCTGTAAATCTTTATAAAACTCATACCACAAAAACAAGAGAAACAAAACCACCAAAGATCTGTGACATTTCATGGAACCACGAGGGTCTAACCCTTCCATCTGAACCAAAGAACTGTCAATAAACACCTTACCAACTGATAACTTTTTTGAAAAGGTGTGGGGGAGAGGGGGACAGCTACAAACAGCAGGTGGGAGAACCTCTGTCATTACATAGGTAAGTCCTCCACCCCTTACCTCATCCACAGCCTCTTTCCAGAGGGCCCAATGCACTTCAGAAGTCACACTTTATGTCTTGAGTTTGAAGAAAGATTTTTTAAAAATACATACGGTATGGTGTATTGAATTGAAAACTGCCCCCCCCAGCTGATGTTTATGCAGAACATGTGAATGTGACCATAGTGAAAATAGGGTCTTTTCAGATGCGACCAAGATGAGGTCATCCTAGGTGATATAGGCCCTAAATTTAATGACTTTGTTTCTAGAAGAAAAAGGAAGCTCATACAAAGACACATACTCAGGGGGAAAAACCGTGCAAGTGAAGGCAGAGATTATAGTGATGCACCTACAAGCCAAGGAACACCCAAGATTTCGGGCAGCCACCAGAAGCTAGGAAGAGAGGAAGAAGGGTCCTCCCCTGGAGTCTGCAGAGACAGCATGGCACTGCTGACACCTCGCATTCCAACTCGGTCTCCAGACCTGGGAGAACATAGTCTGTGGTTTGAAGCCATGCCCTTTGTAGTAACGAGTTACCGCAGCCCTGGGAAGTGAACGCATTTGATCACCCTCCTTAAGGGGTACGTTTACAGAGGTGTTTCTCCAGGATGGTCTGGCAAGTTTCCCGGCACCAAATTTCCTAAATCCATTAAGTCCGAATCTCTAAGGGTGGAGCCTCGGGACCTTCGCTGTAACCCATAGTCCCTACCAGATGTTTACGTGCACTGCAGTGTAAGCAGTGCTGGGCATTTGCACGATCTGAGGGCCTGCCCCTAGCCACTTCCTTCATATTTGTCCCAGGCACCTGCTGTGCTTGTCATTTTATACATTGTGAGGGCCCTACAACAGGACAGTGCTGGGCTAGCCGGCCTTCAGATAAGTCACTCCATGTACTTGGATGGGGTATGCATGTCTTGCCTGGAGTCACCATGAGATGTGGATTGTTGAGAAGAGCAAGTGAGGCATGCTCATAAGTGCCTTGCACAGAGTTACTAACAGATGCTGAAGTAGCACTTCTTACTTTCTCGCTGTAGCCAAACTAAAATCCTTTCTGGATCACACTTGCCATTCAGGGGCAAATTTGACTTTGTTTCTGAACACTAGTATGAAAACAACAAAAGCAATGGCTATCATTTACTTTATGCTTATGATAGACCTTATATATAATATCAGTTAGTCTTAGGTGGGCTTTTTATCCCAGTTTTGCAAGTGGGAAACTGAATTTCAAAGAGGTTAGGCAATATGACTAGACTATTAGAGACATTAAACCCAAGCACAGTCTTTCAACACACAGCTGTGTGTACTTGCTGTCCAGAAGGAGAAAGAACGTCAGTGTTTCCTCTAGAAGTTCCTAGATGATGAGTTTATCTTATAATGCAATCCATATTAATACATCAGTGTGTCTGATTGTACTTTACATGCATAGAAATCTTAACTTGAAAGGCAAAAAACGGGGAGGAGGAGGAAGGAGCCAGAGAAAAATCGTTGGTTAATCCCCAGCTGTGGAAGGACCTTAAGATCAGCATCACACGAGAGCGAATTACGAATACAGAACCTCAAGCCCTCCCCAGACCTTCAGAACCTGCAATTAATAGGATTCCCCAGGTGATTTATATACAATTTAGTTTGTGAAGCCTGGGGTTTACTCCACTCAGAGAGCAGACAGCTGCAGAGGGGGCCTTAACACCACTAAATCTAGTACAAGAGTGGTAAGTTTCTAATGTGATGAGATAGTGAGGAAGGGGGTGTGAAATGTGTAAGAAAAGAAACTGAAACTATACCATGGTGAAAAATAAAGACAGGAAAATAAATCCTAAAAACGGCCCAAGTCAGAGTGTCATCTGTGACTCAGGAAATGATTGAAAATAGGGTCAGAGCTACTTCAGTGACTGGAAGGAGAAACAAGGATGGCGTTAGCAACACTGGGAAAATACGCATCATACATTTGCGAAGGAGGTCAGAATCAGTGAATGAGGACCGCAAGAAATAACATTTACTGGATGACTATGCGAGGCACTACGCAAAATCTGCTTTGTATGCGAGCTCATTTAACCTCAGCGACCTTATGAGGTTTTTAATAATTGAAGAGGCTGATGCTTTGGATGTATTTTTACATGACGGTGGCAGGCTCGTAAGACCAGAACTGCTGTCTGCGTGTTTTATTTATCTATTTGGTTTAATTCTTTCACTTCTTCACCCAGTGCCCCAATTCTCCTCCCCTCTAGCAGCTGTCAGTCTGCTCCTTGGATCTAAGAGTCTGTCTCTATTACACTTGTTAGTTCAACTTGTTCATTAGATTCCACATGAGTGACATCATACAGTATTTGTCTTCCTCTGACTGGCTCATTTCACTTATCAAAAGGCTTTTCTGGTCCATCCACACTGTCGAAAAAGGTAAGATTTTCCTCTTTTTTATGACTGAGTGGTATTCCATGGTATACATGTACCACAGCTTTTTTATCCACTCATCTACTGATGGGCATTTTGGGCTGATTCCAAATCTTGGCAATTGTAAATGATGCTGTGGTGAACATAGGGGTACATATATTCTTTTGAATCAGCATTTCGGGTTTCTACAGATATATCCCCAGAAGTGGAATCATTGGGTAATAATGCAGTTCCATTTTTAGTAGTGTTTTTTTTTTTTTGAGGTAACTCCATACTGTTTTCCACAGTGGCTATACCAATCTGCATACCCTTTTCTCTGAATCCTCGCCAATACTTGCTGTTTGCTGATTAATCGATGATAGCTATTCTGACAGGTGTGTGACAATATCTAATTGTGGTTTTAATTTGCATTTCTTATATGTCTAGTCACCATCTATACGTCCTCTTTGGAGAGGTATCTATGTCTATTCAGGACTTTTGCCCATTTTTACGAGGATTGTTTGTTTTGGTGTTGAGTTGCATAGGTTCCTTCTAAATTTTGGGTATTAACCCCTTATCATTGGCTAATATGTTCTCCCATTCAGTGAGTTGTCTTTTCATTTTATTGATTTCTTCTGCTGGGTAAAAACTTTTTAGTTTGATGTAGTCTCATTTGTTTATTTTTTGTTTCCCTTGCCCGAGGAAACATATCAGAAAAAAAATATTACTATGAGAAACGTCTGAGATTTTACCTCCTATGTTTCCTTCTAGGATCTTTATGGTTTTGAGACTTACATTTAAGTCTTTAACACATTTTGAGTTTACTCTTGTGTGTGGTGTAAGGAGGTGGTCTAGTTCCTTTTTTTTTTTTTTTTGCACATATCTGTCTAATTTTCCCAACGCCATTTAGCACTTTACACTCACATCATCTTTTCTTATTCCACAAACACGTATGAAATATGTCCTGTACACAAGCACTAGGGGGAGGATTATCGTTATTCCTAGTTTATAGATATGGAAACTAAAGCTCAGAGAGATGAAGTAATTCATTTCAAATCACATAGCCCGTGGGAACAGGAGGAGCCAGAGTTCAACCTGGCTAGAGACTACTGTTTGAATAATCATGATACATTCTCTACAAAACTGGCTGAAATTTCTACGATTATTCTTTCTACTCTACAAAAAGTGTTTCACTTTTTGGCCTCAACTTCATGATTGAATACCTTTAACATGACGGAATTCTGATCCCAATAAATGTTTGCAAAGTTACCTTTCAGTAAATCTAGTCCAATATCATCACAATGGTCAAAAAAAGGAAGAAAACGCTACGAGAGGTTATCGTCCTATAAAAAGAAAGCTTCACTGAGTAGTTCCAATACCATATATGTCCAAATCTTCCCACTAGTCTTTAAAAAACAAAAATGTAGCTGAGAGACTTGGAATTTGTTATTTTCCCAAGTGGGAGCAAGTTCCTCAGAATCCTCCAAGTATCAAAAATGTATTTTGATGAAAGAAAAACAAATCACTGTGATTCTTGAAGAAAGACTTTAGTTACTTTACAGCATTATATACAATCTCACCCTTACTTCCAAAATCACATTGTAGGAATTCAAGAGTCTTATTCAACTTTAAAAAAAATGAAACCGAAAGCGCAATATGGACTTTCTAAATCTGAAAAGTAAAAGGGCATATAAACATCACTTCAAAAAGTATTCTCATGAAAGCAACTCAAGTGTAAAAGATAAATAAGAATTGTCCACATGTTACTGCTATGATTTGAATTTTTTTAAATTCTGTCTTTAACATAGAAAATCCACTTTTTCAATGCCACCAGCATACTTCTATTTTTAAAAGAAAGTGTTAGAGGTCATTTATCTCACCTAGAAAGTGTACACATAATCATAATCACATAAACTAAAAAGGTCACTCAGAAAATGAATAACACTTTGACCTTTCTCTCTCAATTTTAGGAATTTACTCCACATGTAAACAAAAAAACCATGAGAAAATGTGTACAAGAATATTAGTTGCAGCACTGTTTGTGCTTACAAAAAAAAAAAAAAACAAATATCAGCAATATTACTAAGCTGGGGTAAATGAATACTATGGGATTGTATGTGGCTATTGGGAAGACCAATACAGACTGATCTGGAAAGAATCCTATGATCGATTATTCATGAAAAAGCAGCAGGATGCTATAGAGTACTGTAGAATAATTCCCTTCCAGTTAAAAAAACAAACAAACAAACAAACTCCAAATGGGCAGAAAAGTTCTCTCTCTATGAAGTTTTGCATAACATAGAGAAAGGTTTACAGCAGCTCCCTGCTAGAGGACAGGCAGGGAAGATCCGCAGGAAAAGATGATGAAATTGGATTGTCTGACAACCAGCATGAATTACTTTGGCAATTAAAACAATCAAGGAAGTAGATATGGCCCCAGGACAGATTAAAATCAGCAAATCTGAAATGTAACATGTTCTCTTAAGTATCAAAAAGCATGTCCAGATTTTACCATGCTGAGTAGGAATGCAAAGCCACACGAAAGAAAACATTTCCCCTGATTTCTTCACTATCAAGAAACCCAGAGAGTCTGCAGCCTGTCTCATTTTGTGTGGACATCCCCCATGACGTCCTGGAGCCAGAAGGTACGGCTACATAACTAGAAGATTTCCAGGCAGGACACTTCAAACCCTGCCTCTGCCCTTCAGGGATGAGCCAGAAAGATCAGACAAAGCAAAGGTCCTACTACTACTGCCTCTGGCTTCACCGTGTCATGTAGAGACAAGATTTTCCTTTCCAGTCTTGCAGACAACAGAAAGCATCCTACATCCGACTTACCCTTGATCCTGTCTCGCCGTCACAGACTGGACTACATTTCTTTTTTCCTAACCTAGTAAAAATATAAATTACTGTAACCCAAAACATTTTTATAGACTGAGAACTTCAAGTGAATATATCCCAGAGTTTCAAAACATTTTTTTTACAAAGGCAATTCATGCTCATATGGGGTATCCAAATGCACTCTGTTTTAAATTTTCTCCATTTTCCGTCCTTCTTGTTTATCTGGGCACCATCTGACACAATGTCTGAACAAAGAGACCAAGTTAAGAGGCCAAGTGATCGCATTAATTCAGAACTGACTTCTTTTTACCCACAGTCCCACTTCATTTTTGGCATTGACCCTTGGTTACTGGGACAAGCCAAAATAAGAACATTTCTCCTCAGTGTTAAATCACAAACGATGCCATCAGCAAGACGACTTCACTTCCAGTCCCCTGGGGGGTTCACATGCAAGGGGTCACAGACAGAACGAAACAGCCTTTTACAAGAAGCCTGAATGGCACTTTCCAAGGGAATATTGCTTCATAGACGTATGGTTGGTGAGATGACCTGCAATCTAAACCCTAAAACTGTTGAAAGGCAGTGATACTGACAGCATCCCATAAAACACTTTTCTTTTGAAAGCAATTAGATGTATGTAAATAACTATTAACTACATTGCTAAACTTTTTTTTTATAAGAAGGACATCAGATTAACTACCAAAGAAAATGTTAAGATTTACTTATATTCTCAAGTCACAAAATTATCAAGGAGATCAAACAACCTATTAGAAGCTATTAGAAGTTCCTTTGAATAGCTCCTCTAACTTTTTCTTATAATAAATAACTTTTAGTTCTTTATCTGGGAGAGGGAGTGAGTAGGAAGCCATTTCCATTATTATTCTCTGTCCTCACATATATATTTTTACTACTATTAATTTTCCATTGTTTCTCTCAGCCAAGTGTTAGTCCAGAGGTTTCCTCAAGGGGCTTTTAGGAATTTCCCTCAGACTGGGATGGATGGTCAAAGTGCACTCTTCATTTCTCTTTCCTTATAGAACAGAGAACTTGGGCTTTCAAAACACATTCCCCCAAATTACTACTAATTGGAAAAATAAAATACCATGTGAATTCAATGATACACTTTCCAGACACTGGAACCCTGATGTTAAGAAAGTTACGTTTGAGAATAGGCTCTAAAATGCAACTAAAGGCCAGTTCAAACTGTTCGTTTTACAATTGTTAAATATTATACTCCTGCTGCCATCTTGTGGTCATTGTTGAAATCTCTCTCCTCCTCTCATTTCTCCCAACCGCCCCAGCCCCCCATTTCCCTTCTCCCACCTCCCCTCTTACCCTCTATCTTCTGGAGGATGCCAAAATGTATTAAAAGCTTAAGAACTCCCTTTTTAAGTCGGTAGAAAGACAAACTGCACTATGCTCTGAAAGAAGAATAGATGGTTACGGATTCTTCCTCCTCCTGCTTGTAAAACATTCCCCCTTCTCCTTAACATTCTTCACACTTATACACAAAGCCATTCTTCTAACAACTTTTAAAACTTTCTGTCACTGTTTAGATTAATCTAGTGTATTCCTTCAAGCAAAGGAAATACAGATTATAGGAAAATAAATTTGTATTTTATGAAAGATTTCCCCTTCCAAACTTTTTCAAAGTTGTATTTTTACAATGAAAGAAAAAAAGCATGGGTATTTCTGGCTACAAAATGCCACACTATCACCCTTCAGAGCCACAGGCACCGACTCTCAGGATCTAAGGAAGAACTCTGGGGAAGAGAGGAGACACAGTCTGGGGAAAACATGCTAGCTCCCCAGCAGCCGCAGGCTGGGTGGAGACATGCAGCCCGGCATCCCTCTCCTGTGTCCTGGCTGTCCTGTTCACCCATGAGCCCTGCTGTGTCATGACACAGAATCAATAAATCTGAAAGGAAATCAGCTGGTTTTCTGATGATATATTAAAATGTTTAACTCTTAGCCAGACTGATTTATCATCAGAGAAAGAATACATGTTATGAAAGCCACCATTTCCACCTAACTCTATGCCCCTACTCTAACTCCTGGGGAGAGGCTGAAAGATAGCCTAAGAAGTCACCTGGATACAGATACAAGACACAGAGACAACCAGTTAGCCAGAACTCAATCTTCCAAGACAGGGTGAGCAAGAAAACAAACATGAAAATAATTCATTTCATTCTTTGTTGAAAATGACTTAAAAACAATCTTTCCCCATCTTTATCTGTATACTTATATTTATTACACACATCTGTACTTTTATACTTTTTTTCCTTAAAACGTAGCCTTATTCTAAGACATAATAGCCATGAAGCACGGATTTGATGTGATTGTAACACATTTTCCTCCAACACTTATTAAAATTCCTAATTGCTAATATAAATAAATTCACTTGTGTACCGTCTAGAAGCATCCCTGATGCTACTAACAATACAAATATCACACTTTGAGAAATGTTGTTCCGAGGTATGTGTGCTGAGAGTACAGTGCATCTAACAACCACATTTCTAAATACTCAGCTTTAAGAGTTGTAGGGTCAACACTTGAATTGTGAGAGAACCACAGTTAAGACTGGGGGTTCTCAGACATTTTTCCTGCAGTGACTCACGAGATGGATGATGTTCCCATGTGCAACACACTCTTGTGAAAAGACAAGAGAGTCTGCGGATTATATGCAATTTCCTGCCATATATTTGTAATCCTACCAGTCAAGAAAGCCCATTGGAATGCAAGTAAAAGCTATCCCTTGGGAGATGCCTTCGAATGCACTCAACCTTATTTTCTAGGAAACAGATACTTCAAAAATTTTGATGTTTAAATTCTTACTTACTCACATGAACCTCACAACTAATCGAATATACACCCCTGTGTGTCATGACACCACAGCTAAAATCTGCCAGAGTAAGACACAGGATATTGTATTGAATGCTGGAGAGTGATCTTCTCTGAGCAGTGACTCAGTGGAAGATGTACTGGCTTTATTCTCTAAAGGTTACTTTTTAAAAAAATTGTTTGTTTGTTACTGCCTTCTAGTTACGTGCTGCTCTTACCCTTTCTCTAAAAATTACCACATGCAATGAGTATGGAAAGCTGAGGCTTTTATTTGGCTGGAATTTTTACTGTAAACAGACCTAGTTTCTACCCAGGGGGTTACAACCTAAGACATAACAAAATTTTCTATTTTGAGAAATTTTAGCATATGTAGCTCAGTTCCTTGGTGACTGTGTGAGGCATGAAATTAGCCTTACCCACACCATGCGGGCAATGAGAAGCATCAAGAAAAATATTAATATTTACCCAAAGGCTTTAGATTTTCTCATTAGACAATGACTGTATCCTATAGTTAAAGAACCGGGCCTACTAATATTTGTAAGAGGAAAACATACAAGTATTTTTTAATTCCCGTAAAGTTTATCAGCAGCACATTTGGGACATTAGAGGTCAGAATGCTCAACTAAAGACACATCCGAGGATTTAAAACACATTCTGAAGCACTCTCTAAATTGTGCCAGAAAAAAAAAAGGTCAGTTTGAATTAGCAGCAAGCCTGAGAGAATAATTTAAGAATGCAGTTGTATAATCTTTATCACAAGTAAAAACTTCAAACTAAGTCCTAATAAGGTAATTACAGCAGAAGTCTTATCGGATTTGCCCTAGTAAACACACAATCAGTGCATTTATGTGATCCCCTGGCACAACAAAGTGCCACCAATGTCTTCATACACATAACATCAACCTAAATCAACCCCCAGTGTCAGCGTATTAATGACACAGGGCTAGTTTCCAAACATATGTCAGATCAATACACACTTAAAAAGGATTAAACACGCAGCCAGCACATGAGACAAGAAAAATTACAGGAAGTATTTTTAAACTTTCTAGTCAATATGAACTTTTATTTTCTAAGGTAGTATGGGCTTCTATTAAATTACCATGCAAGAAACAATATAAAAATATTTAAAATAAAAGCAACATAAGTATACTGAAGGCTGAGATCCACCAATAATGTTCATTGAGTAGTGCAGAGTAAGGTTAAAAAAAGGAATCTATGGTTTAATAACAACAATAAGTAAAGAGATTAGTTCTACTTCACTTTTTATATATGAAAATAATTTTATTTGAAGATACACTTCTGAAACTATCCATTTTTCACTGAGCAAATCTTTTAAACCATTGTATATTTTCAATGTGAACAATTAATAAATCATTATTTTTAAAACTTTAGGAAATTTAAGTTGTGCAATCTCTAAAATATCTAAAGACAGGAAAGACTTTCAAAGGTTGGAATAATATCCTGAGCAAGAACTCTGTTCTATGTTTGCTGTTATATGACGTTTACAAGTCAAATTGACCAGGCAGGAGTGACAGATGTCATGCTGAAACAGAGGAACACAGGAACCCAAACGAGAGAGACATAACACAGGCCAAGAGCACAGAAAAGGAGGTTAAAAATGATCACTGGGTGAGCACAGAAGGTAGGGCTTCAAGGAGGAGCATCAAAGGTTGGTTCTGCCGCCAGTGCCCCGTGCTGAGAGGCAGCAGTGGCCGTGTGCCCAGGATCAAGCATAGGCACTTGGCAAACTGCAAGGTGCCAGATCTATTTAAAAGAACAGCCCAAGAAGTAAATCCTCCTTTTCACAAGAAACCGATTTGGACTAACCTGGAGGAGTTTCACAATGACAACTACTCTAAGTAGTATAAAATCAGAAAATGAATGAATGAATGAAATGAAGTAGAAATTTCTGTGTATGTATATGTATATGTGTGTGTGTATATGTATATACGTGTGTGTGTGTGTGTGTGTGTATACCCATATACATACATATTACTCCTACAGACAAACATATACGTATAGGGAGGGCCTCTTCTCTCTTCAGGAACTCCACAGCAGAGCACACCAACAAAGCTGGACTCAAGGTCAGTATTTCTGTTTGACAATTCCCAAACTTCTTAGCTTTCACTTTTGTGAAACAGGATATGCTATCCCTGGTTTATCTCAGAGCTCACAGTAATTTCCAAGAGCTACAAGAATCCTAGATAACATAGGGTCCTGAACTCTGATAAGCAAATTCTCAATGGCAAATGAAAATAATTATTCATACTTTGAGCAACTATGAAATCACCTGAAAATCTTATCACCAGACAGAGTTTTAATGCACTCTCAGTGTCTCCCACACAGTGTGGCGAGAGGCGTTTAGTCAGGAAAGAGGGAAAAGATGGGACGTCTTGTTTTTTCAGGTCTGTTGGAATAGTTTCACGAGGGTCAGTCAAATCCCTAATGAGTACATGCTTAAATATAAATGATCAACTTAAACTTTCGATCCATGATTCAAACAGAACAAATACATTTTTAAAAATGTATGTGATTTCAGACCTGAACAAACCCTGAAGCAAAGTGTCCGTGTCCTAAATAATAAGTATAAACAGATGATAAATTGAAGACATCAATTCACCAAGTCTGGTACAGAAGCAAAATTAAGAACTCTAACCAATCTTCCCATTTCTGAAATCCTTTCAAAGGCACTTCAGTAATTACTTGCTCACTGTTGTCATTACTAAAAGCAAGGTACCCTCCTCCAGTTAAGCTTTGACTGAAAGTAGATGTGACACGTTTGTGCTCAGAACTTTAATTACGCGTGGCAAGACACAAGGCTTTCAACAAGCCATCCTACCCAGAATCTTCCCTTCTCCTCTTCCTCCTGCCCTTCCCTTAAACTCTTGTCATGAGTATTGTCCACCTGAGGAAACTAAATGAATGTCCTCCGTGGGAAGCTCCTTTTAAAACATCACTATGTTAATCGAGAAAAGATAATTTGGTTAACATATTGATATACTGTCATTTAATAATAAATTCATTTTGATTGTTGGATTGGTAGGAATAAAGGGATTAGCATACAGGATCTGCAAGGCAAAAGGCAAAGGGTACAGCGAATGGTACCCAAAAGAGGCAACCAAGACCATGTTCACAACTGTACTATCTATCAGCCTTGCCTGTGACATGACACTGAGCTGGAGAAGTTAGTTGGGTTAGGAGGGAAGATTTCAGAAAGATTGGTAGACGACAATCCCAAGAGCAGGACAGCCTACAAAAACCCTCACCTGACTCGGCCCCCAAGGTCTATGTGCTGGATACGAGAGCTCATTGGTCACTTGTTCATGAGGTCAGTGTAGTGCTGGCTCTAAAACATTTTTTTAATCCTATTTTAACTTAGGGGAGGTTCATTTCTTCCTATGGAAAGGATTCACCAGCTACTAAGATGAAACTGGCCCAATTTCAAAGCTATGCAGGGTAGCAGTTTGGAACTTGGCCTCTAAAAAACTGCAAGATTTGGGTTAGAAACTTAGAGCATTTGCTAGCTGCAAGATCTTATGCAGGTGACAACTTCTAGCCTCAGATTCCTCTTGTGAAAAGTGTATGTCATTTAGGACTGTTCTGAGAAAACAATGTGTTCCTGTACATAAAGAGCTTAGTATTGTGCTGAAATTGCTAAGGTCAGTTATTTTTATTATTGTTGTCATTGCTGTTTTAAATTATTGTGTATTTTCTATATGAACAATTACTGGGCTAAGCCCAGAAGTCAGCTGGTACCCACTTGTTTCATGAAGTTACTTATATTAAAATTAGGCCAAATCCTTTGATTTAGTCTGCATGATAACCAGAGCTGAATCAAATCAGAAATGAAAAAGGCAATGAGTTTTCTGGGGCATTCATCCCAAAGCATCCACATCCCAGTGGAAGGAAGTTCAAGTTACAAATAATGAATTTACATCATTAAGAATCAAGGGATTTGTGACAAGAATAGCTGAAATGGCTTTGGAATATAATCGTTTATGCATGTAACAGATTAATATTGATTCCAGCCTTTGCTTAAGCCAACTTAAAAAAAATGGCAACAACCATGTGCTAAGGGGACAACCAAAACAAGGAATGTATGCATGTACGAAAAACTAAGGGAAAGAGTTAGGATATTAGGCAATTCTTAATGAGGAGTATATGGATGCAGGGAATCAAGAGTTCATAGAAAACCCTGCAAAATACTTGGAGTTATTTGGCAAAAAGTAAAATACAAAATTGAAAATATTATCATCTCCAAAACAGCCTGCATTTTTCCATGAAAATCAGTTGATCCCTACTGGTTATTTCTAAAGGGACTAAAAATGAGTACTGCAATAAGTCAAATGTTTTCTCTTTAAACATGATCATCATATGGTACACTTGATACTTATGCTGAGAGCTCAGGCCTTCCCTGTCCCTAGTATAATTTCCATCTAAGCATTCCTCAGACACTTAGATCATTCTCAGTGGGGATTGTGCCTTCTACCCTCTGTGGACACGTGGGAACCTGGGTAATTGTACTGACTTGATTACAATAGTTAGTGAATTCTCCCATTTCCTTCCACTGCAATAAATGCTTAAGATAGTTTTGTCACCTATTATGTAAATATTTTAGATTGCAATCATTTTCTAAAACAGTGATTATAGGCAAAAACTATTTTATGATTCTGGAATATCATCAAATTCAATTCCATTAATTTCAAAATATGTTTCTTTTCTTGTTAGTATAAAAACTGGGTATCCTGTAAAGTTTGAAACAAACCTGTGGAATAAATAGCTATCATTCAAATCATAGAGCCACTGCAATTGAGTATCAGCTTTGTGATAACGCAGTCTCTTTCAGCCAGGGTAAACCAATCAGAATGGCATAGCTTTTAACAAAGGATGCATGAGGTGGTGGGATATCTACCCCCCAAATATAAATATCTAAACATTAGAAAACACACTTTTGTTTTGAAATCATCTTGTTCACTGTTAACTGTTGTACACAAGAAGCACTTTTTAAATTATTTCCTTTCTTGGCCAGAAAATAAGGGGTCTCCCAGATGATAATTAACTTAGTACTGTCTCTTTAAGTGTTAAGATGAGTACTTAATGCCAATGGTTACTGTCCCCATATATTATACCTGTCAAAATTCTTTACACTGTAATGAGTCAGCTTGCTGAAAATACACACCATGCTTCCATTTGAAAGTGTAAAACTAAGTGCCCAGTAGGAAAAAGTTTACCCTCTGTCCCAGCATAAATCATCAAGGAGAAAAAGTAAGGAAAACTCCAGCAACTCGTTCTACACACAAACTCGTGCCTGACCTCTGCTGTGCATAATCCATTTTTAAGATGAATGTTTCCATCCTGAACAAGAATATGCTGGGGAGTGGGAGAAAGGGATAAAAAAAGGAGGGCAGGACAATGTGTACATCTGAAAGATTACCCACTCCCTCCCAGTACACACAGAAAAACCTCCTCTCATTCCTAGAGATGTTTATTGTCAAGGACAGTTCAAGTTCCTCCTTGAGAGCTAGCTCCCAAGTGAGAGTGGACTCTGGGAGGGTTTCCTTCTGCCCTCTCCAGACCTTGGTGAAATCTCTGTGCTGTGCAGGAGTGCTGGTTACTCTCTGAGGGGCACGGCCTGAACACAGAGGACTGAAATTTCAAAAATGCGATAAAGCCCCAGCCTGTCAGCCCCGGGAGGCCAGCAGCTGCTGGGTGACCGCTGATGAAGTGGCTTCTTAAAGAGGTGGGCAGATTGATTCCAGCTGGTGTGCGCAGGGCAGGGCAGCAGCCCCGGAATGTGCAGCCAAGCTGAGGCAAGACACTGCAGCAGCTTCCCAACCAAGGGCAAGGCCAAATAGTAGCTCTGTTTGCAGTCTTGGCCTCAAGAAGGAAGAATACCATTATTCCATCTGATAGAAATTTTCAAGGCAGGCTGGGCCAAAAAGGTGACATGTGGACAGTGTCATTTTGTAAGCAAAGTGTCACTCAGGAAATCCAAAAGCTGTCCCTTACGACATCTGAGCAGAAGGGGCCTACAGTTCGTAAGAGTTCCTAAGGCAAATCCTTTCCACCTGATCCCTGTTTTTCTCCCTCAGACACTCCCAGCTCCAGGACCTCTTCTAATAGCTAGTAAGTGCTGCCCAGCTCCTCTTCCCCCCTCCACACAAATACAGCAATCAATACACAAGAGAAACAGACCAAGAAGGAGTGTGTATTGGAATAGTGGGGACACTGAGAGTCCTGTATTGGATGGAGAACTGACAAGAGGACATGCTCTTTAGAAGTGCTGGCCTCAGAGTCAGAGAATTCAGGGGGGTACTAATTTAGGGGTCCCCTGAGCCCCAAACCCAGACACCAAGTGATCTAAGAAAAGAGAGGGGGTAAGAGGTAGGCGGGCATAAAGGCACGCCTAATGGAATATTCAATATCCTGCAAAATGCACTTTGAGCCATGCACTTCCAGAGACTAAAAGCCAGTAATGGGCTTTGGAGTCTGCACTTCCTCTCCCTAATGTCCAGAGGCGCTTTAATGCTGCAGCCAATCGATCAGCCTTCTCCGGTGAAGGAGGGGAGTGGAGTGCAAAAGCTTCCTACTTGTGGCCACATCTCCAGACCTCCTCTGCACAAGGAACAAGTGACACAGAACTTTGAACTGGCAATATTTGGCTCCTAAAGTTCGCAGTATGAGGAAGGGAAGGATCCTGGAGGAACCCGAAGAAACGGCCACCCCTCCTTCATCCTATCAAAAGTAAGACAAATCAGGAAGGGGCAATATCCGCCCAGGGACAGGGCTGACCAGTAACACCAAACCTGCTTCAGGTGCAAGGTCACCAAGCTGCCTCCAAACCCAGACCAGCCAGACCAAGGTGTGGCATTTCTGGAAGGGACACAAAGCAAACCAAACGAACATCCATATAGCAGGGTTTCTTTGCAGTTTCTTGCTGACATTACAGCTGCCTGGAAAGAGACCCTGTGGACCCCACCCCCACACCTCCATTCCGGAGGACGAATCCCTGAAGGCGAGAAAAGTCACAGTCCAGCCTCCCTCTTCCCCTGCCCTTGCGCCCTTCCCGCAAAGTGTGGGCTCTGGACAAGTTCAGTCCCTAAATTGACCCAATCTCTCCAGCGTTCTTTCGCCCCTCCCCAGGAGACTCTAGGGGCCCCACTGAGCATGCCCCATGGCCTGGGTCTTGGGGTCGCCTCAGGGAAGCTGTCCACACCCCAGAATGGGCAGGGCTCTGTCCCGGGGTGAGTTCCCCCACTGGGGTGCCAGAGGTGCACAAAGGAGAGGCAGCATGAGTGCAGCTGGGTGCTGAGTGACTAAGTTATCGGGCCCAAGAAAAGTTTCCTTGGTCCTCCCCACCCCCACGCCACTGGGGCGCGTCTCCCGGAGGAGCTCGCCTTTCCCAGCCCAGCAGAGTCGAGCACAGCACGTGATGGGCAGAAATAAAAATAAACACTTCCCATTCCCCGGCCGCCAGGGCCACCCCCACTCCGTGCGCAAAGGAGAGCAGCCCTGTGCTGACCAGCCCCCGCTGCTGCAGCGGGCCCCCAGACCCCGAGCCTCTGCCCGGGACCCGCATCCAGGCCCACCCACTGGCGTGGTGGCCTTCTCTCTGGCCCGCAGCGCCCAGGCGCCTACCTTTCAGATTTGGTGAACTTCCGGAATGCCTGTCGAAGGTCGTGGAAGGACCTGTATGTCTGCGGCTCAGCCGAGATACCCTGCGCCCGGGTGGTCCGGGGGCCGATGTGGGTCGAGGGCACGGGCAGCACCGACTGGCATTTGTGGAGCTTCCTCTTCAGCTCCTGAATTTCCTCCTCCTTCTCTGACAGCCGCTTCTCTAGCTCTTTGATCCTCTCCTCCTTGAGCATGAGAATCTTGGCAAAGTCTTCCTCCAGCTCGCTCATTTTTTTTCTTCCCTGAGCCCCTCCGCAAAACTTTTCCTCCAGCAGTAGCAGTGGCTGAGACGACCGCCGGGCGAGGCGAGCGCAGAGTGAGTGAGTGAATGGGTCGCTAAGTACTAGCGCGCAGCGGAGTGCTGGCCCTAATGCCGCGCCGCTGGGAGCCGCTTTCTTCGATCCACTTCTGCTGAATGGACTAAACGCACGGAGGGAAGGATGAGAAGTCTAAAAGCGATGGAGAGGAGAGGCAGAGTGCTAATCCCCAACCTCTCCAGGGAATAGGTGATTATCTTTCATTGAGAAACCAATTAGAGCTGCCCTTCCTCCCCTGAGACCCCCTCCCTCGTCCCCCTTTCCCAATCACTCCGTGAGAACACCACTCGCGCCACCCCACCGAGAGCCTGGTTTCTAGCTTGGGAGGGTTGGACCAGAGAGCCTGATCTCACCCCATCACACAATAATCACTCTTCCATGCTGTGTGGTACCAAAGGAAAGGGGTGGGGTGGGGGTACAGGGGGGGAGCTTTATGCCACTTGATCCTTGAAATAGCAACAATTACCATGTGATCCAACAGATGACGCAGCGCTTGTAACTGGAGCCTAAAGACTGAGTGTGTGTTCATAAATATTAAACTAACTTTAGACAATAATCTGCATAAATCTACCTTTGTTTTCACCTTTTTCTTCCCTTTTGCCCTGGATGATAAGGGTGGGTGCATGTATATGTTTCTTACTGGGAAGTCCTGTGGTTGTGACCCCAACTAATAAGAATGACAGAGCAATAGCAGTTCCAGGGTGTTTTTCAGTGTAAAATTTTACTGGAAATAGTGAACTAAAATTGTTGGTGGGGAAGTTGGATGAATATACATATGGTAATGAGCCAAATGTTTACAAGAAAAGAGAAAGGCCATGCGTTAGTTGTAAGATTCTTAGAGTCTGGATTTTATTTCATCTGCAACAGTTAAAAGTTGTATATAGAGCTTCCCAATTACATCACAGCATGGCCGTGGTTCTGAAGTGGTGGACACCAGGGCTAAACTGCTAGCTCACCCTCCTCCTCCCAGGTTTGGGGAAAAGAGTTTCTGGAACCCAGATCTCTCCCTCACGTGTGCATCCATCACCTCACCCAACGCTAATGTTTCTCCCCATTTGAGCCTGAGTACTTGCTAATTCCTACATTTTCTATTTTTTATGTGTATATGCGATCAGGGACATTTTTCATGACATAAATCACTATTTAAGAGTTTGAGTATGTGGGAGAAACATTTCTTCAGGTTATAATTAACAAATTAGTAAAAAATGTTTCAAGGAAAAATACAGATCCAAACTAATATACCAAATTGTTCCCTCTGAAATAGTAACTTTCCCTAAAAAGACAGATCAATGTATAATCACTAGCTACTTATTTAAAAAAAAAAAAAAAACTATGCCTTGTCTGAAATATCTCAGTAAAGAAAAAGCAGGCACATACTTTTGTTAATAAATAAATCTTAATATATATTTTATTCTGGGGTTTCTTTATTATATATGTTAGTTGTACTCATCTGATTATTTTAAACTAAGAACATTTCAGACTGTATCTGAATGTCTTCATCGCACCAGGTGATCAAGACTGGCTTTGTCTACTCATATTTGAGAAAGGGCTCTCTATTTTGTTGATGGTTACTATTCTGTTCCTTCCACATGTGAACGACTTGATCTGCTATAATCCTTGTAGAAACACTCAAAATAATTGACATTTAAAAGTACTACATTAAAAAATAGTTTTATCACATCCAATAATCTAGGCATAGGTTCAGCTTTATGGAGGAGATACAGATTTTGAATGACATTTAGACAGGTTTTTTCAAGCCTCACACTACTTAAATGAAGATATTATTCAAATATGTTTCATGCTTATTTAAAAAAGAAACATTTAGACCAAGATTACACAGACACACACACCTCAAAACCCTAAATTCATCCATAGCTTATAAAAGTAATCTTATTTTCGAATGGGTCAATTTTAACTTAAGTTAATGTTGACACTTGACATTGAATTTTGACCATTGCCTCAAGAAACACTTAAAGTACAAGAAATGCTTGAGAAAAGACAGCCTTGTAGAAGAATATACCTTGAATTATTGAAAATCATAGCATTTTAGAGCTGAAAGCAACTTTAAAGATGAAGTAACCCAAGATGTTCATTTTATAAAAGAGGAAAATGAGATCCTGAAAGGTTAAGTCCAAGATCACCCAATGGCAGAAGTTTGAATCCAAGATTGCCCACAGAGGGTACCTTCCCTGCCATACTGCTTTTAGTCTGAAACCTGATAATCTGGAAATGCTACATTTCTGACAATCTAGTGTTCAAAGATGTGACTTTACCCTTTGTAGTTTGCACCGGTAGGTTTCAACTACCAAAAGTATTTACAAATCCCTATTTTTTTCCTTAAAGGAGAAGGTCGCCATCTAGTGCCCTTGGAGAAATTTGCTAAATAAAAATCATAGGAAGTGAGATGATATCCTTAAATACCTGTAAGAGTCTTTTCATATTCCATATCTGAGACACACAAAGAAAACAAGCAAAATTTTGTGTCACGGCAAAACATTTTAAAAAATTAAAACCTTGCAAATATTTTAGCCCCTGGGTAATGATGACAGGGACAGTAAATGTTTAGTCAGTGTTTAATATGTGCCAGCACAGGGCTAAACCCTTCATGTGACTGAGTGGTTTTAACCCTCACAGTGAATCCACAAAACAGGTAGTGTTATTCATTCCCATTTTGCAGATGGAGAAGCTAGTGCTTAGTCGGACTAGGTAATTTGTCCGCGACCACAGTGTCCTGATTTGACCCAGGCTGCCTGGATCACCGTGTGGCACTGCTTCCGCCTGCAATGCACACAGACGTCGCCTTCTCCATCAGCCCAAGGACGTGCAAACTGAAAGTTCTTTGTTACTTAGGACACAGTACGTTTAAAATCCTGTATAAACCCTGATCAGTCTCTAAGTGTCCGGCTTCTCAATAATCAGTATCTTCCCAAAGGTGTTTTCCTTATAATAATATATGTCATATAATTCAGTTTTTTTAAAAAGTACAGGTACCTTCAAATGTTATGATGGTGCTTTCCCTCCACCATAAGGAACATTTTTCTAAAGGATGCCAGCGTTGTAGGTTCAGTCCACGGTCAGAGAACATCCACAACTCAACCAGTGAATACATAAATGGATACAACAAATCAGTGTTTCTCTCCCTCCCTCTCTGTCTCTTTCTCTCTCCCCCACTTCCTCTCTCTCCAAAATCAATCAATAAATTTAAAATATGGAAAGAACCTGAAATTCCTGTTCTTCAATCCAGGTCATGGTCATAATTTTTTTTTAAATAATAAAACTGACTAAAACTCAGTCCACATTTATTATTGCTATATACCAGGAATTCTAAACAATGTCAGTGGTAAAACACTCCTCAAAAGTATGTTGTTGGTCTAAGTTCAAGCAATTCCTCCATTTGCTGATGAACAGGTGGATCATCCCCATTGCCCCACTCCTGGATCAACATGGACCTTGTTGCACATTACTGGGATCCAGAGCAAAAAGAAAATGAAGTCATATGCAGATGGGCAGGGAGAAAAATTTCAAACCATCTCTCTGCTTTTAATGCCTTGCATGCGAACATTTTTCTTGGTTACAAAAATGACAAGTGTTTGTGGAAAGCTGCATGCAGTACATTTTCCATCAAGGGATACAACTGGTGAACAAAGAGTACTGGACTTGGAAGCAAAAATCATGTACGTACATCTCAGCCCTACCACTTCCTCAGTGGCGTGCTTTCGGCAAATCCCTAAACTTCACTGGGAGTCATTTTCCTCATTTGGAAAATGGAGGGTGAAAGTCACCTAGGGTTCATTTCATTTTCACCACCTTCAGTGATTCTGTGGCACTCAGCTTTCCCTGACTCACATGTTGAAATTATCAGTCTGTTCTTACAGGTAATATTCATTCATGAACCTCAGCTGAATTGAAAACGTTGAGAAGAAAGAGTTAAGATGGAGTCTGCTTGGTCCTATAAAGATTACAGTGAACTTTGTGATTAATAGACTCTTGGAGCATTTTCGATTAATTCTACATCACATCCAGTTAAAGCTACATCACTGGATGTGGCTTTAACATTGTTACCTAAACCATGTTCCCATGGCCGTAAAGTGTGGTCACACCTTGGGCAAGATAAAAGCTTTACATCCTGAGACACACACACACATCTATGTTAACCACTGCACAGAACAGGAAAAATAGCAAAGTTAAAGTCACCTCAGCTAAACAAACTTCAACATTAGTCAGTTTCCATTTACTTAAGTTATACAATGAATCAGTTATTTTTTAAACAATATGCCTCCAAAGTAAAACATACATAAATGATTTTCCTAGTGGTGTAAGTGGAGTTCTTTCTCCTGTTGCAGCAAGACCATTGCCTCTTATGATTTTCTGGGATATCTATCTACAGGTTTGAAAAAAAATTCTTCCCAGAAACTATGAAAAATAAAACTAACAGTACTTGAATATTATAGAAACCAAATTCTGCAGTATATTAAAAACATTGGACCTGGAATATGGAGAGAGAGATGCTGTGGGACTTCAGTCAAATAATTTTATTTCCTGAAGCCTCAGTTTTCCCAACTATAAAGTGGAGATATGAGGGCCCTGGCTGGTGTGGCTCAGTGGATTGAGTGCCAGCCTGCAAAACAAAGGTTTGCTGGTTTGATTCCCAGAGAGGGCACAAGCCTGGTTTGCAGGCCAGGTCCCCAGTAGGAGGTGTGTGGAGAGGCAACCACACATTGATGTTTCCCTTCCTTTCTTTCTTCCTTCCCCTCTCTCTAAAAATAGGTAAACAAAAT
>PVIA01012467.1:0-37620 GCA_004024845.1 Tonatia bakeri | reverse complement strand
CTGGCCATAGAGAGAAGGGAATACACTGTTAACAGATTCTACCCCAGTGCTGCAGCACGCCTGGGGCTTGTGAAAAGGGGGCCTGGCAGGCGTTAGAGGCAGATGTTAAAGACATCTGAAACCTCCTCCAAGCCTCGCAGAGAGGTCAGGATAAGGGTTAAAAAAGAGCACCCCTCTCACTGGCTAATTCCACCTTTTACCTACTGGAGTGGGGTACCACCGAAAACCATCTCACATCTAAACACTTAGCCAGACTAAACTGCAGAGTTCCAGGCCAGCCAGAAGCTCCCCTCCTCCCTCATTAAGGTCCCCATCGCCTCTTCCACATGGATTTGGGATTTGAACAGCACACAATCGAGACAGGCCTGCAGGCCCTGAGTCCTCCAGAAAGGCACAGAGTCCCCGCGTCCCAGGCACAGTCAGGTGCGAAGAGCCTGGAGCTGGCAGCTGTCTCGGATTAATAATGACTACCTGTGTGTCCCCACAGCTCCTCCCTCTGAGCCCAGGAGCCCATTCTCATCTGTGCCTGGGGCCCAAGTTGCCTGAACACATTTCATTTCCCGCAGTGGAAGGCTGCCATCCATCCAGAGTGACGCTGGAAATAAAAAGAACTCAGAAGTGGTGACTTTCCAGCCCTGCCGTGGCAGGCTCCCCAGCCGCACTCAGGATAATCAGCGGCCGCCTGCACTGCGTGCTTCCTCCCCGACAGCAGGCAGACAGAGCCCAGCAAGCCCTGCCCCAGGAGGCTGCCTGCCTTCCGAGGTGTGCCTCCCACAGCCTCCTTCTCCCCGGCAGTCCCCGGGGCACCCAAAGCTGACAAGGGCCTGTCAGGCTGAATGTCACTGTGCATCCATCAATGATAAGGCTGGGACAGGAGCAAACGGGACTATATAAAGCGGAGACACAGGCTCAAGACACCCTGTTTTTCCCTGCAGTACAGCTCAAGGGTTTGCATGGATGTGTGAACCCTCAGAAACTGCCCGAGGCTAGTTCTGGTCACCTGACTGCATGAGTCAAAGCAGATCTAGAGCGAAGGGACTGTATCAAACTATTAAACCATAAAAGGCATCCAGAGAAAGTGGATCAAATCCCCTGATCTGCGTGGCACATTTGGGAGCTCCTAGCAGCACGGCTGACTGTGGATGGGACAGGAATTCACTGTGCAGAACCACCCGACACCCCTACCCCCGGATCCTGCCAGCAGGGACATCCTCAGTCACTGTGACTACAGAAGAGAGCCACTCCCCCACCCCCGCCCGGCCCCAGGTTTTCAGAGCCCTGCCTGAAAGCTGCAAGAGCGTTCACAGAGGACGGGGCAGGGGAGGGCCTGGAGCCAGGGGAAACCACAGTAATGCTCTAAGCGTTAAGGCTGGGCGTTGGGAAAAAGGAGGTTCATACTGTTTGCTCTACTTTTGGGTGTCTGAGAATGTAATGTCAGTGGAAGGTTTTTATGCACAAACTAGTAATACACAAAAATGTAAAACCTCCTGCTCATGCCCTCTGCCCTACCTCCCGCCCCGCCCCGTGGCCGCCTGAAGGGGAGAAGGGGAGAAGGGGAGAAGGGGAGCCGGGGAGGGCTGCCAGGCAGATGGCCTCTCCGGTCTGGGTGCCTGAACAATCACTGAGACAGCGGTAGCCACCTGGGCGGGTGCCAACCCAGCCCTCTGGCCGAGCTGAACGCACTTCTGTTTCCCCGTGGCATCTGTCTCTGCAGAGGGACACTGCCACGCGCCCTTCCTCTCTTTGCTGCGAACCCTGCAGTGGGGGCGGGCTCGCGAGCAGGCACGGGGTGAAAGCCCCCTGCACGGCCTGTCACCACTTCTCTGTGGTGACTGTGGGGCAGCTCGTCCTGCCCTGGTCCTCGGCCCCATTCAGGAAGGAAGGAGCAGCAGCTGGAAACTCTCATCACCAGGGAAGGTGCCAAGTGGTCAGAAGCAAAACTAATCCCCAGTTCAGTCCCTTCCTAGTGCTTGCTGTAAGCCAAGTCGTCTCCTTCCTCCAGCAAGGCGGAGTGTAAGCAGAAAAGCAAATTAAAAGGCATGGTCCCTGGAGAGGAGGGAACAGGCTGTGACACAGGAAACTGCAGCCAACAGTACAGGACAAGTCTATTGTTAAACGTGGGATTAATTAAGTGGTGTGAGTTTCTGGAAGAAGCAGGTGAAGGATTTACTTGGGAGCGATTTAAGGAAGGAAGCCAGACCTTGGCTGGTGTAGCTCTGGGGCTTGAGCACTGGCCTGTGAACCAAAAGGTTCCTGGTTCGATTCCCAGCCAGGGCACGTGCCTGGGTTACTGACCTGGCCTGTGCGGGTGTGTGAGAGGCAACCCAGTGTTGTTTTTCTCCCTCTTTTCCTAAGAAGGAAAGGAAGAAAGAAAGGAAGAAAGCAAGCCATCCCAGCAAGTTGGGGACCATAAGTAGAGGTAGCTAACAGGCCAGGGTCCGAGAGAGGACGAGGGAAGCTGAGTATGGTGAGTGGAAAGGCGCGATGTGGTGGGCTTGCAGTCAGAAGTGCCAAAGTTCAAACCCCAGCCAGGCACACCCCTGGGGACAACTTTCTCACTTCTGGGCTTCAGTTTCCTCGACTCCAAAGTGCAAATGCTGTACCTCTAGTAGGAAACAGGGAGCCACTGAAGGTTCCTGAGCAGCAGAGTGACAGGAGTCAGGCTGAGAGCCGATTAGCATGAAGGGTGAGTGGAGGGTCAGAGGCAGAGAGGTTGAGTACGTGAGCGGCTCACGTCTCCTGGGGTGATGCTCCCCCCGGGGTGATGGCACCCTGCGCCCCAGAAGCAGGCCAGACTCCTGACTCTGTCGCTGCCCACGGGGCAGTCCCGGACGGGCGCCCTGAGCTGTCAGAGCATGCGGGGAGTACACTACCCATGACACCAGGAGATGCAACGAGATGGCTTCCCTAGCCCAAGGTACAGCATCCAACAGACAGTAAAGGCTAGTTTCCTTCCTTCCTGTAAGACCAGAAAGAAAACCAAGAGCACCTGGTGAATGGCAAGGGTGAGAGAAAGGAGAGAAGGGTGAGTGAAGGGATGCTCTGAGCATTCCAGCCAATGGGACCAAAGAATGAACAGTTCAACCACCACCAGAGGCGGTCAAAGCAGGTGCTTGATTTGAAGGGGAAAACAGGTCCTACTCTGAATGCTCGAGTTTGAGGAGATATGACAGCCCAGAAGAAATGTAGAAGACATAACTCAAAAGGCACAATCAGAGCTAGAAGCAACATACACTTAGGGGTAATTAGAATAGGATAAGAATAGATACACTCCCCAAAGAAAAGTGCATTTAAAACTGGATGATGCGCCTTGGCTGTTGTAGCTCAGTGGATTGAGTGTGGGCTGCGAACCAAAGCATCGCAGGTTCGATTCCCAGTCAGGGGACATGCCTGGGTTGCAGGCCACGGCCCCCAGCAACCGCACATTGATGTTTCTCTCTCTCTCTTTCTCCCTCCCTTCCCTCTCTAAAAATAAATAAATAAAATATTAAAAAACAAACAAACAAAAAAACGGATGATGCTCTGCCGAGTAGCTCAGTCGGTTAGAACATCCACCCAATATACCAAACTCGTGGGATCGGTCCCTGGTCGAGGCGCACACAAGAATCAACCAATGCTTTTCTGTCTCTCCCCACCCCAGAAGTCAATAAATATTTTTTTTTTAATTTAAAGCAGAATCAGCACAGGGTCCAGACCACATCTTGGAGAACCACCGGAGTTAGCTGGTTGAGAGGAAAAAAGGCAACAGACAGCAGGACAGGCATGAGGGTACGGAAGAAAAATTAAACCAGACATGCTGCCACAGATCAGAAAACGGGATGGGGGGCTGGGCAGCCGTGTCAAGAGGAGGATCAGGGAGAAAGAGGCTAGAGAACAAACTATTTGTATCACAGCAATGAAGCTGCCGGGGTCTCCTGGAAGTGTTATTTCAGTCTGTTGGGAGAAGCCGCACTCCAAGGGTAAAGGGGGGGGAGCTGAGAAGAATGGAGGGCACGGCACAAGCCCACTCGATGAGGAAGAAGGCCAACGGCAGACGCAGGAAGCAGCAAGGCCGTTTAAAGGCAAAGGGAGAAGGTGAAGCAGAGATGTGGACGCACCTTCGGTTCTTCAATTCTCCGAAAAGGTGTCAAGAGCCAGCAAATAAAAATAATTCTAAAGAGAAAAATGTGACACTGGAGGGACAGAGAATGAGAAAGCGGGGAGAGAGGGAGAGAGAAAGCAACAGTCCAAAGGAGACAGAGGGACTTCTCCAGAATGAAGCTTCTGGAATAAAACCTCTAAGCACCCCAAGGCTCTGCCCACAGGCAGGTGGCAGCCCTCGTACTGACTGCCGGGGCCCAGGCCTAGACGGGACACCCCGGCCCAGCTCACGCCGGCCACCCTGGAGCCTGGCCGGAGACGGCCGCTCGGTGTGGCGCTGCTCAGTCACCACGGGGAAGGTTTCCGCCGGAGATCACCAGGAGGAATTACTATTCCGGACACGGCTTTGGGGCGCAGCGAAAGCCTTGTTTCCATAAAAATCTAACCATCTCGAAGCAGAATTTATCGCTCCCCTGAGCAGGATGTAATCACTTTAAAGAAATCAAACTGGACTGTGGGCTTGAAGACAGACGCGAGCTCCTCCTGCAGACGCGTCGCTTGGCAGAGCCGCTGCCGGAATCAGGACATCTGTGCGGCTGTCTGTCGGCGAAATGCCTGCCGTGCCTGTGCAAACGGAAAACCGCGCCGACCGAGGCAGAGGACGGCTCGCGTAACACGAGGGGAAGCCTGGGCTTCAAAAACAAACCCAATTACCCAGGAAAACAAGTTTTCGGGTGCTAGGGGTAAATAACCGCAGCTAGTAAGTGTTGTGTGGGGGGGGTGTGCATGCGTGTGTGTGCACACGCGTGTGTGCGTGTGTAAACATGCTTGCTGGTTTGTCCTGTAAATCGGAAATAGAAGGTTCAAAACTGGAATCTTTCTGAAATTCACCACTGTGACCCTGAATTAGCTCCTCTGGACAGGCGTGTAGATCGCTCCAAAAGCCTAAAACGCGCACTCGCCAAGCCTCCAACAGGGGCTCCAAACGCAAATGAACCACGGGGGTGAAGAGGAACACGTGGAAGCAAAGCCTGGAACATCCCCCCACGCTCCTGAGCATCAGAAGGCTGTTCTCCCTTGAAATGCACACGGCCGGCCGGAGCGCGGTGCAGCTCTCGCTGCTGAAAGCAGCTCAGACCCCAACAGCACAGACACTCACTCTGTGCCTCTGCACGCCGGGCCTTCTGCCGGACACAGGAGCCACAGTGAACGGACAGAGTTACTTGTCTCTGGGGCGCGTGACTGCTCTGGGTTACCTTCCTGGATGACAGACACACAGCAGACATCAAACTGCAGGACCCAAGCGTGTCCGCCTCTTTATCTGTCCGCCATCAGGTCCACTGGAGCACAGCCTCTCTTTACTCCAAGAGACCACATGATGTTATCTGCTTCTGTGGACTCACAGTACGAGAGGCAAACATTACAATAACCATGCAGATTACTCATGAATTCCAAGGGTGGAAAGGAATGGGTCTGCTGCACGTGTACCAGGAAGAACTAGCCTGGGTATGGGGACAGGGACCAAGGAAGGCTCCCCCAAGAAAAAGACCCCGAGGTTGGGGACTGAGAGTGAGGAGATCTTAGAGTGGAGAAGCAAGAAGAATACTCCAGCACACTCCCACCTGTTAACACCGCAGAATTAACAGAAGAAGAGTATGCCAATTCGATGTCTAACGGGCAGTTCAGACTTCGATGTGTCCAAAATGAAAGCTGATCCCCTGCCGCCAAACCAGTTCCTGCCAGCCTCCCCATCTTAGTAAATGGTAACTCCACCCTACAAACTGCTCAAGCCTCAGACTATCGCCTATCCCACCACACAGCCTGTCAACACCGCCTTCAGATACGCCGATTCTGCCCTCACAGCACCTCCAGGCCCCAACCACCTGCACCGCTGCTGCTCTGGTCCAAGCCCGCCATCTCTGATCGGATGATCGTGATCCGCCTCCTCGCTGGCTTCCCTGCTCCTGCCCCCTCCCCCTTGCAGACTGGCCTCCGCTCGGCAGCTGGAATCTCTCCATAGACTCTCCACTTCCTCCGAGCAAAAGCCGACGGCCTTACACTGACCCACGGGAGCCTGCGTGACCTGACCCCCCGCTCCAGGGTCACTCCTCCACATTCCCCCTCTTGCCCACTCCTCTCCAACTATACCGGCAGGTGTGCTGATCACGCCACGTCCTCAGGGCATCCCCACTCAGGGCCTTTGCACTTGCTGTATCTTTACCTGGAAGGTTCTCTTTGGGGTTACCTGCATGGCTTGCTCCGTATTTCCTTTGGGTCTCTGTTCAAATGCCACCTTCCGTCTCCATCAGCGGCTTGCCCTTCCATCCTGCCCGACTTAATTACATCTCCACAGCCCGTAGCAGCATCTCACACAGTGAACACTCACCGTTTGTCCGTTTACTGCCCGTCTCTCCCAACTGACTGCAAGCTCCAGAGGGACAGACTTTGATTTGCTCCCTGACACATCCCCGAACCCGGAACAGAGACTCCAGCATGCAGTCTCGTTCAACAGATACTTGCTACATGAACGGAGTGAATAAATCACTGCCACCACCAGTGTCTACTGTTTGTGGCAGATATTTCTGGGACGTTTGCCCAACTCCCTACAATCCTCACCTCTGAGAACTACTTTTCCCCCAGCGGGGTGGTCCGTGCCGACATGTCTGTTCTGTGTGATCGAGTCCTGGGCATGGCTCCTTGGACCGAAGATGAAGGGCATCTGAGCCGATGAGAATCTCTGAGGCTTTGGTACAAAGACTGAAAGATGCTAGTTACTACACTGAAAGGGACTAGAAGGTAAGGTCTGTAAGGCAAGAAACAGAAAAATGTGCTGAAGGAAAAGAAGGAAGAATCAAGTACGTGGAGAGCAGAGACACTGGGAACAGAGAGGGAGGCAAGATGGAGGAGGAGGGTGGAGAGGACGAGTGGGGCCCAGAGGACTGTCGGTGGCGAGATTTCCACCCTCAGCTCAGGTCCGGAGTCAGACGCGGGGTCCAGACTCAGCCCTACTGCCTCCTGTCAGCTCAGTCTCGGGGGACTCCGAGGGAGGACGGACAGGCCCAGAGAGGGGCAAACACCCATCACGCAGCCAAGCAATATGTACCTCACCATGCGCCCAAGGGCCAAATTCAGGCTTCAGGTAACCTGCACATCGCAGGGACAGCATTACAGGACCGTAATGTGCCTTGTCACTTACTTAGTGTCAGTCTCGCTTTAGCAGAACATCCCTTCAACAAATCTAGAAATGTCACCCGCCCCTTTGTGTTCACGAGCAGAGATATGCGGGAGACGCAAGATGCTTACAGATCAGAAATGGGCAATCTCTAGGGAAAAATCGAAGACGTGGGTTCACAAAACGAATCCTAGAAGAATTAATTCAACCTGAATTAATTCCAGGAGCAAAGGAGCAAAGACCCAGAGCTTCCCGAGAGACTGCATTTCAAAGTGCATCTAAAGGGAAAGCACCGTAGCGGCGTCTTCCGGGGAAACACACCTGAAGGGCACGTGGAGCTCCCCAGACGAGCCGGAGCTGGGCAGACAGACAGACAAACGACACAGAGCCGTCAGACAGCAATTCCCAACGGCACCGCAGTGTAGAGCCCTGGTCCATCGTGAAGACCATCAGAACACTCGGTAAGAAGGACCTGATCCTAAAATTATTACCGTCCAGGACACAACTAAGGACATCACTACAATAACTATGACTGGCTGTTACGGATCAAACAGCTCCAGAAGATTTAGGTTATAACGAGTCTTGGCTTCCACATACCTAATTTTTTTCCTCAATGGTTTGTTCTGTTCTCAGATTTATCCCCCTGGTGCCAACCTTAAAGGGAAATTTTTTTTAATTGACTGGATTTGAGAAGCAGGAACATAAGAAATTGAGAGAGTAAGCCATCCACTGCTTAGATCTAGCTTCAGTTTCGATGAAAAGTCCATGCCCTGATTTAGTGCACAACGATGGGCCGCCTGGGCCCGACCTCCGCGGAGAACTCCAGAGTGCGGATATCACCTTGTTTTCACTCAGTTCCCCCCAACGCTCCCTTTGTTGTTAATGATGCATAAAAATGGACCTGACTTTGAGACGTTACAGAGGGAAACCATCGGGCCAGCATTTCGAATCAAGTTCTCTTCCATGGCCAGAAAAGTCAGGTTAGGAGTTCCTTCCAAGTTCATATCCTGACCCCACCAAGGAAGCGTGCCAAACACCCCGACTGCCACAGACACCCCAACCACCACAGACACCCCGACTGCCACAGACACCCCGACCGCCACAGACACCCCAACCACCACAAACACCCCGACCGCCACAGACACCCCGACCGCCACAGACACCCCCCGACCGCCACAGACACCCCGACTGCCAGACACCCCAACCGCCACAAACACCCCGACTGCCACAGACACCCCGATCCCCACAGACACCTCGACTGCCAGAGTCTGGGGAGGTTTGATTCTGTGCACCTGAGCACCACTGAAGTGAAGCTGGCGTTAAAGAAGCCACCACTGCACCAGAGCCCACCTCACTGTGGTCATTTGTAAAAGTTCACAGTCACTTTATGGGAAAAGTGGTCTGTACACGTGGCCACCTCAGTGGAAGCATAACATTGAAAGGGGTTTAGATTACAAAATAGCTCACTATTTCTTTCTTTATTTTTGTTTTTTTTAAAACTCGCTATTTCTTATACTTACCAAAAAGGTTTGACATTTTTAAATTTTTATTAAAATTTGTATTTTACATACTTTAAATATGCTAACCAAGACCATGTGCAATATAAAGATAAAAATGAAAGATGAGTAACAACCGTTTCCAACATAAAACATTAAAGAATGTTGGCATGAACACCGGCCAGCAAAAATGTGAAAGGATGCTCGCACAAGCTACTCGTCGCATCCTCTTTGTAATACGTCTGGAAACTCTCCGAGTGCCCACCAACAGGTTGAATACTTTATATTACGTCCACAGAATGGAAGACTCTGCAGTAAGAACGAAAGCAGACTGTCTCCAGACACTTCTGTGGAGCAGAGTGACCTCCAGGGCAGAGAAAGAAGCGAGCTGGAGAGTGTGGAGCGGGAGACAGAAACACGCTGAGGCCCACCACAGAGGCACACTCAGCGGAATCCAGGCCGCACCTGGATCTCGGGATGAGGACCGTGCTTTCCCCCACAACCGAGACAAGAGAGGGCGCGGCCTGAAGGCGTGGGTCCCTTCGAAATCGTGGCTGAAACCCTAACCCTCAATGTGATGGGATCAACTGTCTCCTTTCACATATATTTGAAATTTTACAAAATAAACAGTTTCGAAAAATGGGGCTTTTTATTCAGATTTTGATGTAAGGTTCCTAAAATGTCTGTACTTATCCATCTTACCTCGTGAGGCTTCATAAACACTAAATGAAATAAAGTCAATGTAATTAGAATGGCTGTTGAAATGCTGTGCTTTATGACCAGGGCTGGCAGAACAGAAGGAGGAAAACCATGAGCTGGAGACTTTAAAATTCTAAGTTTATCAGCACTTTCTCCGTGATGCTTTCTGTCACAGTCTGCCCTCTCTGAACTGGAGCCCCTCAAAGACAGACGCCCAGTCCCCCTCATTTGCCACGGTGTCCTCAGTGACTGACCCAATGCCTGTACAAAAAAATAAACCCAAGCCCTGGCTGGTGTGGCTCAGTGGACTGAGCGCTGGACTGTGAAGCAAAGGATCGCTGGTTCGATTCCCAGTCAGGGCACATGCCTGGGTTGCGGGCCAGGTCCCCAGTATGGGGCGCACGAGGGGCAACCACACACTGATGTTTCTCTCTCCCTTCCCCTTTCTCTAAAAGTAAATAAATAAAATCTTTCAAAAAAAGAAAAAAGAAGCCCGAGTACAAGTCTCTGTTGAGCAATGCTGAGCAAGGACTATGAGTGCTCTGTTCTGTACCCACCCTCACTGCCATGATTCAATCAATATTTCTGGAAAGACAGTTGACTTAACCTTCCCAAACCTCAGGTTCCTTGTCTGTAACACAGAAATAATATCTCAACAAGTTGCTCTGACATACTGCGGCTAAAATGGCTTTCTTTGGCCATTCATTCATTCATTCGTTCCACAAATACTTGTAAATTCTAAAGTCCCACAAAAATATGGAATGAGGGGCCATTTATGGAGTTTCTGCTGTGTGCCAGGCACCGTGACACGTGGTAGGGACAACCACAAAGATAATGTGGCACCGTCTAGTTTCTGTGGAAGTTTTCTGCCACGTGGATGGAGAGAGAGGGTGAAGTAACACATGAACTGGTAAGTGACGGCTGACACGCACGCATGTTCCCGCTGTGCAGCGTTCTCGGCCCGAGGGGGATTCCAGATGGGAATCAGTTCACTTAACTTCCCGAGGCTATAAACGTCCACGCCCAAAGGAAAGCCAACAACTCAGGGTATTTCTTTCACTCACTCATTGCAGTAAGACTGTAGATTCTTCCCGAAGACCGCAGCCAATGCTACAAGCCTTCTGAAAGAAGTAGATCCTTTTGCCCGTCTGAGTTTCTGCTGGCAAACTGGCCCACTGATCCCACAGGAGCCACGGAGTCCCTCCCCCAGAGCACGGTGCCCTTCCATTTCAAAGAAGCCCCCTCAGCCGCTTGTCCCATGTCAATCCACGGCCGAATTAGGACACAGGATCAAATCTTTCAGATCTAATGGCAAATGCAAGACCAACTTCTCATGTCCTGAAAATAAGACTTAATACCTCCTGTTAGAAAAAAAAGTTTTCAATAACTTACCTCAAATTCTTCCCAAAAGCCTTGTTTGACTTTGTCCGTGGTCTCAGCTAGTTTGCTGAGTTCTCGGACCCGGCTCTCGATTTCAGCAGCATTGATACGAGTCGTGTTGAGGGGCTAATCAAGTTCAGCCATTGGAGTGAAATAAAGAAAGCATTACATAAAAAGTATTAACGCAAAAAAAAAAAAAAGTCTAGTTTGTGTTCACGAGGGCAAGGACAGGAAGTTCACAGCACACAATAATTCTCAATAAACATTTTCAAATGCAGTTTCACTTTCTTTTCTGTTCGGTCAGAAAATAAATCTTTCTCCAATCCCCACACACACTTGCTGGTATGAATTTGATCCTTTCTTCTTTTCTTTTTTTCCTTATAAATAGACTACAATATTAGAGGGATGGTGTAATTTGCCACTAAGTGATAAGAGCGAACTTGGAAATAGCAAGAACTCCAAAATGAGTAAGTGTGAGCACCAAGGGCGCACCGACAAGGAACACGTGATGTGAACTTGCTTTAAAAACTGCGAAGGCCTTTAGGGAAACGGACGGAAACAGTCGTGGAAATGACATGATATCTGCAATTCCCTCCCATGCCACAGGAGGAGGGCGGCGAGTGGAGTAATGACTGAAGTCAAGTTTGACACAGTGATCAAAACTGGAGCCAGTGCCCTGGCTGGTGTAGCTCAGTGGATTGTGTGCCGGCCTGTGAACCAAAGGTTGCCGGTTCGATTCCTGGTTGGGGCACTAGCCTGGGTTATGGGCCAGGACCGCAGTGGGGGGCACACGAAGGGCAACCACACATTGGTATTTTTCTTCCTCTCTTTCTCCATCCCCTCCCGCTCTCTCTAAAAATTAATAAATACAATCTTTAAAAAAAATTTTTAAAAAACACTGAAGCTGGGCGGTGGGCACATGAGGTTTGTGATACTATTCTGCTCCTGTGTATCTGGAATGTCCTATATCAGGATTTTTTTCAACCGTATAAGGAGACGGGCTGTAGATTTCCGGTGTGCTCACCTGCTTGAGTTGTAGAACCGTGCCCAGCGTTTCCACCATGGGGTTCTTCTTGTAATGCTCCACGAGATCTGTCAGAGAGTCGAACCGTTCTCCCCCTCCGACATCGTATTTCAGCTCCTTTCAGCAAAAAAAATGGCATTTGTTACCTCCGTGTTAAATGACTGTTTTCCCAACTGAAGCACGGAGACAATGGCCCGCCCCCCAGCTGAGGAAACAGAAGGGTCGGACAGCTATGGCAGCGCCAAGGTTGCGGCGAGGATGATGGAAATGCGATGGCTGGCCCACGAGGTCATCGTGAGGTGTGAGAAGCAATAAACAGATACCCAACATCCACTAGGACACAGGAAAGTCTCTCCTTCACAAGTTAACCGAATAGTTTTAAAAAATGAAAACCAGCATTCTTCACTCTCTACTTACGCTGCAGGCTAAGCAACAATGCACAAGGCTAAGGAACGGAAGGCAACTATTTCTCTCTGAAACACAAGCAACTCCGAGGCTGCTGAGGCTGTGCTGAGGCCCAGCGTACATGTCTTTACTTTCATCTCCTGACGGAAGTAATAAATAGAGGCCAGGAAATTTTTCTAACAAGATCAGAATAGGCTATTTAAGGGAAACAACAGGAGAACAGTTAAACTCAGGAAATATAAAACCCTAGAAATAATATATATGGAGATCTTTGGATACAATCTTTTGTTTAAAAATAAAACTTTTGGCCCTGGCTGGTGTGGCTCAGTGGATTGAGCACCAGACTGCAAAGCAAAGAGTCGCTGGTTTGATCCCCAGCCAGGGCACGGGCCTGGATTGCAGACCAGGTCCCCAGTAGGGGGCGTGTGAGAGACAACCAAACATTGATGTTTCTCTCCCTCTCTTTCTCCCTCCCTTCTGCTCTGCCTAAAAATAAATAAAATCTTTTCTAAAAATGAAAATAAAATAAAACTTTCAGAATGACAAAGTAAAGACCTCTGAAAATCCACTCTTCCATAATAGCAGCAAGGACACTGGCAAAAATTGGTATCAACTTGTTCGGAACTCTGAAAATTAAACAAGATATTGCAAGCATCCAAGGAGCATTTATTCAAGAAAAATGACTGAATTTTGGTAAGGAGAGCAAACTGGCATTTTTCTTTATTGATCTGAGAGAGAGAGAGAAACAGCACTTCGATCTTTCGCCAGAGCCAAGACGAAACGCGGCCTTACCTGACAGCGGATCATGACATGGGTCACCTTGGACTTGCCGTCACTGCTCTCCCCCTTGTCGTCCCCGGTCCGCACGGAGAGGACGAAGTCCCCAGGGTGGCTCTGGCTCTCTCGGACCAGGAAGCTGCCGTGCTTCCCTTTCTCCGTTAGCAGCTTCTCCGCCTCCTTCCCAGAGAGGTGGCCGTGGAACCATCTACACGTTTGAAAATGAAAACAAACTGGGTTCTGCTGCGGACACCACAACACTCGTCACAACACTGCCTACCCAATCAGCTCTCCTACACAGTTAGAAGACGAGCACGTTCCTCAAGAGACCGGGCGAGAGCGTGGTGAACCAGAACTCGCAGCCCGGGCAGGCAGGCAGGATGACGAAGACGTCAAGAATGACCGTTAAACTTCTTAAATGATCCCTAGTCATTTGAAAACCAATGTCCTCCATCTTTCCTGTTTCCTTTTACACCTCCCACCTTTTGAAAATGTAATTTGTTAGCTCTCCATGCCCAACATTGGAAGGGCCAACTGTTAATCACAGCCACTTAAAGGAGTTACAACAGGAAGTCATGGCAAAGAAGGAGCAGGAGCTGGAAGTCTGCTCCGGCACGTGACCAGTATGCCGAGAAAGGTCTTCACTCTAACTTAATTCAAACATCTCAAATTCTTCCGTATTTCCAACAGGCTCCAAGTCTGCTATCAACATCTTTGGCCTGTATGCTGGGTTATCGTTTCAAATTTTAATGCGTGTGAGACTTAGGGCAGGGTTGAGGGATTTTGCTAAAAATGTGAATTCCCATTGCTCACAAGCAGAGACACCAATACACTACTGAACGGGGCCCAGCAATCTGCATCTGTGACCAGAATGCGGGAGTCCCGACAAAGGTCATCTGAGGACAGACTTCGCAATACTTTAGAAAAATCTTAACATAGTCGTGTTAAGAAAGTGGCTTTTTCCCTCACGATCTTGGTGAGAAAACAAGTATTATCATGGCAGATGGTGCTAATGGCTCATCACTAAAGGAATATTCTTTGGGTTGTTTTTCACCCACCCTCAAACAGAGTATAATTTAGAAATAAACTGTGGAGAGTAGGTGGACAGCCTTTCGCTTGAAGCTGCAGGGGTCGTTGAAGAAGGAAATCATGAGCGTACAACAGCATGGACTTGGAGTTGAAAAAAGCTACCTGAAGGCACAAAATACACAAACCTGATTAAGAGACCCTGAATTTGTGATGAGTCAGAGGCGACTGGGAACGCAGAAAGCCAATATAATCAATACAAATTAAGTCCGGCGCCAGCTCACATGGGCTCCGTCCCAGCACAGCAACATGGCGGCGGTGGGGGGGGGGGGGTGCTGCAAGAATGCAGCTCCTGCTAAGGAAGGTCACCCCCACACACTTCTGGGTGTAACAGAAAGGAGCTGCTGAAAAATTGGACCCTCGGCTTTTCCACTTCTGAGCTTAAACTGACATCTGTTGGTGGCACTGCTGAATAACCGGGTCGGGAGCTACTACAGCCAGCGACTGCTGCGACCTCGGTGCCGCCATTTCATCTCTGCCTCGTGCAGCTCTCCAGCGTGGTGGGCGGAAGTTCACGAACCTTAAAATGGCTGCGCATCCTACGAACACACAGCGACGGTCTGAGGCCCCTAGAATGAGTGTAAGTAACACATGACTGAAGCTTTTGCAAGAAAAGGGCACTCTGAGGACAATCTGATCCTATTATTGTCACTTGAATAAAACTTCGAAGATTGCAGCTTGGGGTGCCAAAGGCAAAGGGATTCGGATGTGCAAACTGGCAGTTACGAAACAGTCACAGGGATATAAAGTGCAGCGCAGGGAACGCAGCTGATGACACTGTAATGACAATTTACGGCGCCGGGCGCATAAAGACTTACCGAGGGGATCACTCACATCGTGAGTTACATAAACGCCGAGCCACTGTGCTGCACACCTGAAACTAATATAACACGGAATGCCAACTGTACTTGAAAATTTTTTTTTAATTTCTTGAAAACGGATTGCGGCTCGAAAAACACGTACAAGCCAACCCCCCCCACACACACTCGTGTCACTCCTACGGCACAGGAGAGGCACAGAGTCTCCGCAGTCACTAAGAGGTCACTGACCTTTCAGAGGTAGGATCTGCACAGTTCAGGGGATATTTGAGCTCAATGACGTCTCCGTTCTTCTCCTTGAGCTGCCCGTGGTGCTCCATGTAGTACTGCACCAGCTCAGCCAGAGTGGCGAACTTCTCTCCTCCGTACAGGTCGTAGTAGTCCCCAGTGTTCTGGATCTTGATGTGGGTAACAGCCCCATTCCTTCTAAATAGCCCATCAGAAAGGGGAGGGGACAGATAAAGCGTTACACCAGTAAAAACGGACTTCGAGTTCCTATCAGATTCCACCCCAAGGCCTGCAGGAGTTTGTGCTTCCCGGTAGGAACAGCAGCGAGTGAGGTAATCGCCCAGCCCAACATTCCAACACAGAGGGCTCCGCCTGTCAGCCCTTTCCCCTGTACAACTTCTGCTTTAAAAGTCTGAACTACTGAAGTGTGTATTTTAAGTGACGACCATTTTCCTCAGCATTAGTCAAGACACATATAATCAAAATGTAAACACACATCTACCACGTCATCCAGGAGATCCACTCCTGAGTGTCTTGCCCAAAAGAAATGAAACTATATGGCTACCACATGGCTTGTCTGGGAATATTCACTGCAGACTCATTTATGATAGAAACAAACTGAAAACTCAAATGTTATCACCAAAACGGATAAACGAGTAGCTACATATCATATAGAATACTGCACAGCAACAAGCACCAAAAACAATATACATGCAATGAACAGACAAATCACCGAAATATAAGAGAAAGAACCCAGACACAAGAAAGTATATACTGTATGACTTCATTTATATGAAATTATAAAACAAGCAAAACTAGCCCATGGGGATAGAAACGAGAAGAGGGGTGGCCTCTTTGAGAGAGGGAGATGAGGAAGGGGCACAAAGGGACTTTTTCTAGGGTGATGGAAAGCCTCTCTATTTTGAAGGGGGTGCTGGTTACATGGATAGACACGCTTGTCAAAAATTCATCTCCCGCCCTGGCTGGCGTAGCTCAGTGGATTGAGCGCGGGCTGCGAACCAAAGCATCGCAGGTTCAATTCCCAGTCAGGGCACATGCCTGGGTTGTAGGCCACGGCCCCCAGCAACCGCACATTGATGTTTCTCTCTCTCTCTTTCTCCCTCCCTTCCCTCTCTAGAAATAAATAAATAAAATCTTTAAAAAAAATTCATCTCCCAGTACCCTTAAGACTCTATGTAATCGTATCTTAAAAGTCACTTTGAAGACAATAATGAACAGTTTCCAGCACAAGGCGGCGGATGTGCTATCTCAGTGAGGGACATCACACCGGCCAGACATTTCTCTCACTGGGTGTTTCGGTTTGCCGGGGAAGTCCCTGGCTTTCTGAGCTGCCAAGGACTTCTTGAGCCTGCCCATCCTCACCCAGGCGGACCCTCGCTTACGTTTAGACTGACCTGGTAGCATTATTGATGAAGCCTCTGGAAAATAAAAACACAATTCTCCCAAAGAAAAGGGAAAATGGAAACAAAGGAAAATAAGAAAATTTGTCCCACGATGTTACCAAAAATATCTACTTCTACTTTTTGGTGACTACTTTTTCCAATGGGTAAAAAAGGCATTTCAGGTCACCCTCCTCCAGCTACACCTGACTTCGTGTTAACCCTTGAGCTTTGGATTTCCAGCCTTTAGTTAATGCCGCAACCCAAGCCATTCCCGCACGGACCAGACCCGGGCACAGCAATGCAGGAGGGCCTCAGAGACACGACACTGCCTGCAAGCAGCACAAGGCAGAGTGACATGCCGAGTGTGCACCGCCACGGAAATGTGCGAACGGAAAGCCTCTCTAACCGAAATGTGCTAAATACTGCTCACAATACGGACATACGCAGACTGTCTATTCCTACTACAGATATTATTCACATGCTATATTATAAATGTATGTACTTTCCTACGAACTAGACTGAAACTCGTGACACCAGCTGCCTCCAGGAATGACAGGATCAAGGATGGTAAGGAAAGGGAAGTTTGGCTTTACTTCATACTTTGAAGGAAAAAAATGACTGGTCGTAAAGACAACATGGGTGATTGTACATACTTTTTTATATGTTTGGGTTTTTTCCTCAGAATTAAAAAAGGAGGATCTTCTGTGATTAGCGGAACACACAGCAGCAGCAGCACCGGCTTTTCAGCACGGGCGTGCGACCGGGAGGCCAGACTGCCTGCAGAAAGCCGGAGTGACGGGCGTGAACGTGCAAGTGCACACGCGTGCACACAGACCCTGCAGCACAGGCACGCGTGCGCTGCGGCGTCGGTGACACGCACCAAGCGCATAAGGAAACGCAGCAGTGAGACTTGGTGGTGCTGCAGCATTGTTCAAAGGTCTGGCTCTGAGGCAGTTGACAAAAAAGATACTCAAGTGGCCTTTAAACTTATGAAAAGATGTTCAGCTTCAATTGTAAGAGAAATGAAAATTAAAATTTGGAGACAGCATTTTGCACCCATCGTGCTGGCGAGAACGGAAAGCTGGAGCACACACATCTGGTGACGCGGCGGGAAAACAGGCACTCCGGCACGCTGCCGGGGGAGGGGGCTGGGAAAGCACTACCAGCAAGCTCACGACTGCCCAGAAAATGAATTCCTGTGCCTCTGAACACAGTGCTCATTGTACGCCCTTAGTGGGATTTGTTCTAAGGCCAAAAAGACCCCCAAAGAGTCATGAACTTCACTTAATGCGTTTGAAATTAGCAGTGACAGTGGCACAGCCTTTCTGAATCTGTTTTTGTACCGCAGGGTGGGCAAATGAGGTCAGGTACCAATGCCGCGGTGGACCAGGGTCCCTGCTCCAGAAGGGAGGCACAGGTATGGAATGGGAAAAGAGGAGGGGCTGGGCTGACCTGGAACTACCAGTAGGAACACTCGGTTTTAAATATGTAAATATTTATTTCCCAGCCCTGTCTACTCTAAGGGCCCACAGACAATGACCCCCCCCCCCCCCGAGAGCATAAACACCAACAGATGGAGCGAACATCTTACGTACTTCCTTATGGGAAGTAATAGGATGGCTTTGAAAGCCTTCATTAAAATACTAAGGAAAATTTGAGTATGGACTGTATACGAGGTGATATTACTGAATCAACGTTTAAATGTCCCATATACAATAATGCATTCCTAGGATATGCACACTTAAGTATTTAGAGGTAAAAATCAATGGTCTGATATGTACAAACTTATTTCCAAAAAGTTTCGGGGGGCGGGGGGGAATGTATGTAATACACATAAACACACACTCATAGAGAAAGCAAATACAGCAGAATGTTAACAAGTACAGGGAAAGTGGTTGTTCACTGCTTCACCTGTGAACTTTCCTACAGGTCTGAAATTTCTCACAACAGAAAGTAGAGGGGAAAAGCCCCCAGTCATTCTGTAGTCTTGGGTCTGCCACTTCCTAGCCGTGAGACTAGCTTACCAGCTCACCCTCTGGGCCTCAGCCTACTCACCTGCAAGGCAAAGGTAACAGTGGCACTTACTCACAGGTTGTTGGGAAAATTACATGACACGATGAGAGGACAGTGCTTAGCAAAACAGCCTGGAATATGTCAAGTCCTCGGTAATGTTTGCTGCTATCATCATCCTCCTCATCCTCCTCATCATCATACACGATCTCTATCCAAAAGCTTACAGATCAAATGTCACTTTGGGTCAGATGTCTGTGCTGGGACAAGCCCGAAAGACTTATGAACGCTTCCACTCATTCTGTATCATATCGTAAAAGGGAAGTAAAAGCCAATGGCAAAGGTTCCTTCAGAAACTAATCTACACCAAAAAGAGGTTTCCCAAGTCCCAAAGGAATCCTAAATGAATCCTCAGGAGCACACCTTTATTTTAAAATAATAATAAAAGCAAATTCATAAAGTGTTTCAGTTCTAACTCCGGGAATGAGCTCAAGTTGGGAGAATAAGTATTTAGGAGAAAGTCAATCTCTACAAAAGTTCTCCGACACCTACTCAAAGAGACATGTCACCGCATGCTGGCCACGCTGTTCAAAAAAATGTTAAACAAACTAAAAACAACCCAACGCCCAACAATAAGGGGCTGGATAAACTGTGATGTGTTCACACCATTCAAAGATTACAGAGCCATTAAAATGAACAGTCACACCTGTCGGTACTGGCATACAACTTCAAAGGTTTTTAAAGGAAGCTGCAGAATAATGCATACATTATGAAGAAGCCACGGATGTGCATTCTAAACACACACACTGGTGTGGCGCTGCTCACACACAGTACAAATGTGGGTCGAGCACAGAAGCGTGGTCAGGAAGGGTACAAGTCAACCTCTGAGTGCGGTTTCCTCTGGGGAGAGAGGGAGGGGACTGGGACTGGGCAGGGGAACACAGGGGACCACAACTTCCTCAGTGACGTTTTATTTCTTAAAAAAAAGACACAAATGACCTGAAGAAACTCTCCAGGAGTATTTCTCCCACTAAGGGAGCCAGGCTCAGGACGAGTGGACTCAGGCAGGGGTGGCCTAGGGGCTGGCTGTGGTCGGCTCCAACTCATCCTCGGTGGTGGCTCTCTGGGGGGACAAGAAATGCCCACCTCCAACCCCCTCCTGCTGAATTCCCCGGCCTCTCGCTCCTGGGGGTGCTGTGCCTGAGCCCCACGCACACTTGACCCAGGTCTGGCCCGTGGACCAGGCCTCTCCAGAGAGCGGCGGGCAGGCCTCCCAACCCTGGGCAAGGGCAGCAAGGGGCCTGTGTGTGGTCTGTTCACTTTCTGCCCTTTACCGAGTTTACTGGGATGATGCTGGTTAACAAAACCATACAGGCTTCAAGTGTGGTTTTCACATTTCCTACCCGGAAAACACTCTCCGGAGTCCTTTTCTTCCCACTTACCTAACGGAAAGTGTGAAGTCTCCAGGGTTACTTTTACTGGGCCTTGCCAAAAAACTGCCATCAACTCCTCTTGTCAACAGTAGGTTTTCGGCCTCCACGCCAGTGATATTTGGATGAAACCATCTGGAGAGAAAGAGAGAGGGAAGGATAAATAATAAAGGGTTCTGTCAGCACTACCTGCCACACTATCACGGCTGAAACGCCTGAGTAGGGTGGCTAATAAAAATGCAAACCAAACCTTCCCTGGCCCTTCCTCTCTTCTCCTCAGTCACTCCTCCCTCCTCGCCTTCCCCGGTGGGGGCCAGGGGTCCTGCTAGCACGGCAGGTAGGGCTGGGCGCATGGGTATCAAGCCAGCCACTTGGCAGACCAGTCCAAAATGAGAGCCCACATGGTCAGGAGATTAAACATATGGAGTGGGAGTAAACGAGTAAGTAAGTAAATAAATAAACTACTTAATAAATAAGTAAACACGGTGCAGACAATGGGAGCCAGGTTTTTTGCTGTTGGAGAGGGAGAGACAAATACGGAAAGGGAGAAAGCCGGAATCAATCTTGTGCGTTAGACTGAAATTGAAGGGATCAGTGCAAACTCTAGAATTTAATACATATATGGAGACAGATATATAGATATAGAAATACATAGGTATGTCTGTGTATGTATACACGCAACATGCATGCATATTATACTAGCTCTCTCATCTGAAAGAGCCTGGAAGCAATGATACCCCAGTAGCAATCAGCACGCCCAGCCCCCATATCTTGGTTTCTAAACACTGTTCTCCAATAAGAGGAACGGGGCTCCCTGGAGAAACGGGATTCCAGGGCTGGGGCAGTGAAAGCGAGGTGAGCCTGCAACACAGTATCCTGCCACAGTAAGAAAGGGCTCCGATGAGGACGTGTCGAAATGATGATGCGGGAGCAGGCTTGAAGGTCCTCCTGCCGGCAAGTCAGAGACAATTTGTACCTCAAAATAATTCATGACGTTAATAGATTATAAGTCACTGAATAAAATAGGAAACCAAGAGTCCACACAGGCATTAATTTTTAAAAACTAATTAAGGTTCATCAGAAAATTTATCATGGAACGACCACATGGTCCAGAGACTCCACTTCCGGGCATACACCCCCAAGGACTGAATGCAGGAACTCCAACACTCACGTTTACAGCAGCATTACTCATGAGAGCTAGGAGGCAGGAGCAAGCCCAGTGCCCCCTGACAGGTGAGCGAGTACACGGACTGTGACTGTGCACGCCAATGGGATCTTGCCCAGCCTCGAGAAGGAAGGAGGTCCTGTCACACGCTGCAGCACGGATGAACCTGAAGGCATCATGCGAAGTGAAATGCACCCGTCACCAAAGGACCAGCACCCTAGGGTTCTGCTCCGTACGAGGCACCCAGGGCAGTCAATGCCCTGAGACAGAAGATGGAATGGCGGCTGCCAGGGGTGGGGGGAGGGGCACTGGGGCTTGGAGTTTAATGGAGACAGACTTCAGTTTGGGAAGATGAGAGAGTCAAGGGGACAGGTGGTGGTGATGGTCGCACAACAGTGTGGATGTACTGCAGAATATGAACCACAGTCCCCACAGAATGCTTATTGATTACGTATTAACTAAGAAGTGAACGAGCCCTGGTTGGCAGGTGTGGCTCAGTGGATTGAGTGTTGGCCTGCGATCCAAAGGGTCACCAGTTCAATTCCTGGTCAGGGCACATGCCTGGGTTGTGGGCCAGGTCCCCATTTGGGGGTGTACAAGGGGCAACCAATCAATGTTTCTCTCCTACGCTTACAAGTAAAATGCACTAATGAACTCCACAGTAGAGAATTTGATATATGCTATCTTCATCAACTGGTAAAACTGCCATCACCAGTCACAACGGCATGTGCCTCCTGACACCACGCACTGAGAACACAGTGTCACTTCTGTGACATTCCTGCCAAAGACGCATTACCTAACCTACCTATGAGGAGCATCGGACAAACCTGAGTGAGCGACATTCCACTAACCCGCACTGCTCTTCGAACATGTGAAAGCCGTGGAAGAAGGGTGGGGGTGTCAAACCACCACCCGGACTGCAGGCCAGTAACGACACACGAGTATTGAAACACAAGGTGCAGTTCCTTCTGGACCGCACCTCGGAGCAGAGGGAAGGGAGACAAAGGGAGAGGAAGGGTTTTGTTGTTGTTTGTTGTGTCTTTTCTCTAAGGGACCCTACAGAAACAATTTGGAAGGGGGATAGGAATTCGGTGAGAGCACTGTGATCATACAGATTTCCCTGGTTTTGATGAGTGTCCTTGTTGTTAGGACAGACACACGGAAGAATGTTGCAGCAATGACACATCAAGGCTGCAACCGGCTCTCAAATAGTTCGCAAGGCACCCACGTCAAAAAAATGCCTCTCTGGTTTCCAGCAAGAATTCCTTCCGGGGCTCCAAAAGTCATCCAGATTTGCGGTAACAGGAATAGTGTCTGCAGTCCAGTTATCCTGGGCCTTTACCGGCGAATTCAATGCCTCCAGGAACATAAGTCAACATCAAAGGTACAGGCCTAGTACAGACAATCAAATGAACTTTGAAGAGACTGCTCAGTAAATATCAGCCCAACTACAGTGTTTTACAACAGTGAAAGTGAGAGTGTAGGGGTGAACAGCTGGCCTAAATCGTGCGTTAAGGACATGAGGGTCCCACAGCGTTAGGACTGGGGCTCGGGTCGCACGGATTTTGGTGCATGTCTGAACTCGACCACTTACTAGCTCTGTGACCTGGGCGAGTTCTCACCTCAGATTCCCCATCTGCAAAGTGGAAATGACAGTTTTGAGGTTCACTGTAAGAACACGGTGAGAATCCATACACTAGAACATTATTTAGCCATTTTAAAAGAAATGAAGTAATGACAAATGCTACAATTTAGATGAACCTCGAAATCATGTGACATAAAAGAAGCCAGAGACAAGAGGTCACATGTCACGTGATTCCACCGATGTGAAATGTCCAGATGAGCAAGTCCACAGAGACAGGAAGGAGATTAGTGCTTGCTTGGCGGGCGGAGTCTGGGGCGCGGGGTATTAAGTCCAGAGTTTCTTTTACAGTGAAAAAAACACCTGACAATTGTAGTGATCGCCACAGTATGTGAATATACTAAAAAATACCAAGCTGTATACTAAATGAATGAGCTGTGTAATATGTGAATTATATCTCATTAAAGGGGGTTTTAAAAAAAGAATAAACTGGGCCCTGGCTGGGTGGCTCCATTGATTGGAGCATCACCCTGTGTACCAAAAGGCTGCAGGTTCGATTCCCAGTCAGGGCACATAACTAGGTTGAGGATTCAGTCCCCACTTGGGGTGCATATAGGAGGCATTGATCAATGTCTGTCTCTCTCTCTCTCTCTCTCTCTCAAATCAATGAGTACGTCCTCAAGTGAGGATTTATACACACACACACATTACCTTGTGGTGATACAATGCAAAGAACACAATACATAATTATAAAATATGAGGGAGTTGATACCAAACCTATCAGCCATAACAATAATCGTGAGTTTGTCTTCTATGAAAAACAATTGACCATCCATAATGAAGAGCCACACTATGATTATTTATGTCCCAAGTAACACAGCCATCAGCTTTACAAAGCAAAAACTATACCCTGTTCCTAATTCTAACAAGATTCTTATTTTAAAATTAGAATGGCTATATTGTAGTATTTAAAAAAAAAAAAAAAAAAAACCTTACACCTACAATTACCGGGTTAATGAAGTGAAGAAAAGGAAAATTTCCTTTGTCTCCCTTCTGCGGAAGGGACAGCACTGCTGCTCTCCCAGTGTCCCCCATCAGGCGTCACTGAATGAAACGCTGCCGGCTCCGCGTCCCTTTAGAGCTCCCACCACTGGCCATCCACCCAGTCCGCTCCCTTCCTGTCGCCACTGTCGTCTCTTCCCTCTTTCCGAAACACAGTTCTCAAAGGACTCTCCGGTTTCTCCTCGCCCTCCCCACCATGATGGCAGCCTCAAGTGCCATGTTTACGGCTTCCGCCAAGATCGTTCTATTCGGTTATCCTGATTTTCTTTCTTTCCATTTTTTATGTTTATTGATTTTAGAGAGAGGGGGAAGAAACAGAAACATCGATGTGAGAGAGAAACATCGATTGGCTGCCTCCCGTACACACGCTGACCGGATATTGAACCCACAACCTAGGCGTGTGCCCTGACCGGGAATCGAACTGGCAACTTGCTGGTTTGCGGGACGACACCCAACCCACTGAGCCACACTGATCAGGACTGAAGATCTTTCTATATCAATACAGTCTTTTTAATAGTTGCAGAATATTCCATTGTATGAATACATCATCTATAATTTAATCTTCATTCTAGGATACTGATATTATTTCCAGGTTTTTGTTCTTTATAACTAGTACAGCAAAAACGTCCCTTACAATCATCTTTACACACTTGACAAGTATGTTTACAAATTAAATCTCTAGAAATAAATTGCTTTGTCAAGACTTTTTTTCACTCAGACAAGTTTGCCACACTGCACTTAAAAGACACTAGTTTCAACTTCTGCAAACTGAGTGTGAAAGTCCCCGTTCTCTCTCACTTTTGCCAATACTACACATATTACACTACACTACACTACACTATACTACAATACTACACATATTACCAAACTTTTCATCTGTCTGTTCTGCTTCACGGAGAATGGTCCCATTCTAGTTTGCATTTCTCTGTGAGACTAAGCGCTTTTTCGTGTTTCCAGCCCACTTGTTTTTCCCCCTTTTCTGTGAGTGGCCCATGTGGCATTGCTTGTTTTCTACTGGATTTTTTTTTCATACAGATTTACAGGAGCTTTTGGTTTAACCGGAAAATGATGCTTCGTTGTGTGCGTGGCAAACACCTGTCTTAGGCTCACCCCTTGTGCACCCACTCTGCACCGAGACTCGCCCGGGCACGCCAACCCCCAGCAGACTCCTCCTCGACGGCTGCTGGTTTCTGGCTCTGCTCAGAGGGGCTGAACCCCAGCACCGCTCTGAGACGGAGCTAGTCAGCACTCACACAGCGCTTAGCACAGACCCAGCCTGTCAACTTTCACCTTAGCCACCGGAGATTTCAGTTTTTGTCAGAAAAAAAATACAATAAAAGTCACAGATGTTAACAGGACCTGCAGGGTGTGGCCCCTACCTGACTCACCTGTTCCGGTGACTTCACTGTTTTCCCCGAATGCACCCCACGTGGCCTTTGCATTTCCTTTTCTCCGCATGCAGACCCCAGCCCCTCATCCCACCTTCTCAGTGTGCTACAGCTGCCCCTGGGCGATACCAACGTGGGTTCCAACCACACATTTCTACAACTGCCAGGTTACGGGCCGGTAGGGCAGCTCCAGGAGGGCAGAGAAGCTATCTATTTCTCCCTGGCGTGTACCCCAACCCCTAACCCAGGGGTGAACACATTATTGCTTCATAAATACTTGTGGCTCCAAGGGAAGGGAGAGGGCAGCCTGGGGGTGAGCCCCATCTCAGCTCTCGCCCACACCCACCCAGCTGCCCACCTGACCTGGGCGGGGGGGTCACGGGATGATGCTGCAGGGTCAGGAAGAGGCACAGGGGTCAGCGGGCACAGGCTCACTTCTCAGTTAAAATATCCAACTCTGGTGTTTCCAAATGCATGGGGAGGCTCTGGAACAAGTTTTTGGCTTTTGCGCAGGTGCCTGAGACATTCTCTTTGGGAATTCTCATTAAAATTACTGCAGGTAGTAGCATACAGACCAGGGGAGACATCCTCCTGGGCACCAGCTATCAGGTAAGGACGGACTGAGTACTGGAAATAGTTAACTGCTCAAGGTGAGGCCCAGTCACCTCTCACAGCCGGCAGGCAGGCTGGCCACTGGAGATAAGGCAGGGGGTGGTCCTCACCCCGTTATTAAATAAACTATGTTATTTGACTTACAACCTATCATTATGCCTATCATGTTATTAACAGTGAACAGAGGTGGGCGGTGTTTACAGGGGAAACTTAGTCACCCGCACTTCACACAAAGGCTGGACAAAGTAAGGGCTTAATCACATCAGTGACTGCTGTTGTCACCGCTGTTGTTTGGGTGGGAGACACGCGGACAGTCTCCTCCTGCACAATCGTGTCATTTCACACAGGCCATTTGGACACAGCTAGCACTGAGGTTGCACTGTCTTTTCATAAACGTCACTTCGCAGCTCCAGGGGCTGTCCCTACACTATCTCAGAGCATGTGGAATTAGAAATTAAGAGTTCTATTCCATAGCCCATCTACTTGAACTGGGATATACTGTAAGCTCTTCTTCCTTAGATTTTTTTCCCAAAAAGCACTTGTAATGATCAAAAACCCTTTCTCAATTGTATGTTTAATATTTGTGTCCAATCACTGACAATTTTGTGATTTGCAGGGTGCCTGTCACTTAACGAGGAGCAGTTGGAGTTCATCCAACCCCTGAGACTGCAGTAGGGGTGAAGAACAGTGGGATTAACAGAATTTGCATTACAGTGGAGGGCTGGCCTCGAGAATTGTAAATGCTCGTCAAATAGGGTACTAAGGCCACACGTCTCTAAGCCCCACCCCCATCTCCCACCTGATGGGAATGCAAACAGTAGAGGTTAGTCTACCAAAAAAAGCTGTGTAAACTGAAAGGAGAGGGAAAGGCAAATTAGCATGACTCCACTTGAGCTCACCAACAAGGTGATTAGCACAGTGTGTCCCAACAGATGAGGAGAAACACGAATCTCTAGTCCTCCCCACCTATACCGTGGGCGCTGATGAACGGCTGTGGAATGAGTGAATTTGTGGAGCGTGAAGAACCAGGTAGGCTAAAAGGGCAAAAGGTAGGGCAGGGATGAAAAGTCACATGGATCTTATTCTCAAAGCTGCTATGCCTAGAAGGGCATGTAAAGTACAGATCCAAAGTCTAATTTCAGTTTCTTGCCTAAATATAAAGTGATACTGGGTATATCTTTCTTACTCACAGCTCTAGGAAAATCATTACCTTTGGCCTTGGGGAGAAAGTTTAGGCTTTGGTAGTTTCTGCAGATTGTAAGAATTTTCCTCTTTTCTAACTAAAGTTTAATATTCCATAGGAAAAGGGTAAGTCATAAAGAAGGGGCGGTCAATAGGGACAAGCATTTTAAGCAACAGAGGCCGGGAAAAAATTGTTAGGGCAGCAGTTTAGTGGCAGCGGACAGCTATGGCTTTATAAAGCATTACCTTCTCAGGGAGATTCACTGGTCAGCATCCTTGCCCTGATGACAAGGCAATAAAAGGAGGCTGCCTCCAAAAGTCTTTCCGCAAACAGCTTCTAACCCGGTTCAAGGCCCCCTCTCGCTTGTCTGCTCTCTCCGAGTCCACCCCCGCCTCCTACTATCCTTCTTTCCTGTCAGCCAGAGGGATGCCTTCAAATCAATCAGCTCATGCTACTCCCCAGATCACATCCTTCTATGATTCTGCATTGCTCTTAAAATACAAACCCAACTCCTCTCTGTGGTCCACGGGATAATGAGGACCTTCACCTTCCAGATGTGGTCCAGGCCCCAACCATGTCCCCAGTCTCACGGCTCCAGCGCGTGCTCCCTCTGTCCTTTGAGCACTCCAGGAAGTTCCCCTACCTCAGCGCTTTCACGCTTGCTGTTTCCCCAAACCTGGAACACCCAATGCCTAGCACAGTAACCCCACAATTAACAGTTTCTGAATGAATGGATCCACACTTCGTTCGAGTGGGTCAGTGGGATGATCCAGACTTGTATCTAAAGCCCATTACCTTCAAAATAAACACGTTGCGCCCTAGCTGGTGTGGCTCCATGGACTGAGCACGGGCCTGGGAACCAAAAGGTCATTGGTTTGATTCCCACATCAGGGCACATGCCTGGGTTGCAGGCCAGGTCCCAAAGTAGGGGTGTGAGAGAGGCCATGTTCTCAGTTGGGGCATGCAAGAGGCAACCCATCTACGTTTCTCCCTCCCTTCCCCTGCCTAAAAATAAATAAAAGCTTAAACATGTCATGTGTGTGTATATGTGCATGTGTGTTCAGGCACATAAGTACACTGTGTATGTATCAGATACAAGTATATGTGTATTCTAAACAGTATATTCTATGTTGATAAAGTTCAATTTCAGCTTGGTGCTACCTTTATCAAATACATTTGAGGCTAGCATACAAAGTCTGTCTCCTGCTCTAAATTCAGTGGTTTTTGAAAACATGAATTGTATCTTTCATATTTCAATGTTGCCAGAGACCAGAGACGATAGCACATGAAAGTCTGCTAAATGCATACAACCCTCCACAACTCAGTAACGAACTGGGTTGCATTTTAGCGTGCTTGCATCCATTCCAGGGGTCTCAGACCCTTGGTTGCAGTCGACAACCCGCACAGCACACCCCAAACATCAGTGCTGGCCGTTGTGTGCTCCATGCCATTGAGTCGGCCGGACTCCTGGCAGCCTCATGGATGAGTGACGTCCGCAAGGTCCTGTCTTCATCAGCCGCGCTTACCGCCGGCAGACCCACGCCTCTGGCTTCTGTGATGCTGACCACCCATCTCACATTGGATCCTCCTCTTTTCCTGCTGCCCTCTGTTTTTCCCAGCATTCTTGGCTTTTCCGAAGAACCCGGCCTCCTCATGATGTGCCCAAAGTCGGCCTGCTTTGGCTTTGTCATTTCTGCCTCCAGTGTTGTTTCCGTCTTAATTGGCTCCAGGACCCCCACTTGTTCGTCTTTCTGGCTGTCCCGTGTCCCCAGAGCTCTCCTCCAACACCACCTTTCAAATGAGTCAGTTTCCTTCCTGTCAGCCTTTCCTTTCCTTCTTTGTCTTTCCTTTCCTTAGAAAGGCCAGCATTGCCCTGTTGGTTAGAAAGTCATCCCAATACTCCAAGTTGCAGGTTCAATCCCCAGACAGGGCGTATATAAGAATCAACCAATGAATGTATAAATAAGCAGAACAATTAGACATCTCTCTCTCTCCCCTCCTTCTTTTTCACTCTCTCTAAATCAATCAATCAATATAAAAGGTCAGCACTGAATGGCGAGGGCCGTCTGTGTGTCCCAAAGGGAAAGAGGAGTAAACACAGTGTCCTCCATTGCTCTGTAAAGTCAGTACAAACAGGAGTTGGCTCTGCTTTCCCAGGATCTTGCCCAACTTACTGACAGTCTCCACACTGACCATGTGCAGGAAGGGCAGTAATCTTAGCATGGCCCCGCACCGAGCAGCTCTGGCCAAACACCTGAGCTCACATCGGCACATGACATTAATAAAGACTTCCCAGCTTCCAGGGGGAAGACACAGAACTGTTATATTTTTCAGCCAGGCCAGTTTATTTACTCCTACGGGAGATCAACAAACACGGCCACCGGGGAGAACCTGGGACAACGTGTACTTGACCTGCGACGGATAAACCAAAAGCCAAGAATCCGAGAGCAAGCCGAATTCCGTGCCCCCCTCCACTCAAGCCGTCCTGCGTCATCTTTCAGGGGGACGAAACCAGGTGCAGAGGGCGTGCCACATGCTGACCTCAGCCAGTTCTGTCAGCTGAACGAGGCAGAGTGGGGCAGGAAAGCAATCTCAAAATCTAAATTCGGTACTGCCATCACTAGATCATCGGGGGAAATGTCATTTGATTTCTCACTGCCTTCCTTTCCGTGCCTATGATGTGGAGGGTTATCAGTACACTGAATAAACTGACATTTTAATTACTGACTGCATATGAAATCTACACCCTAAACACAGGAGTCAAAAATAATTATTTTAGTAATTAAGCAAAACAAAATTCAGAATATCACCTGTCATTCAGGAGCCAGCTCATCTGATCATCTCTTGAGAGAGAGATTTTTCTGAACCCCCTAATCAAAACGAGCCACATTCTCCCCATCTCTGGTACGTGTCCGCCCTCCCGGCAGTTATTTACTTCCTGGAGCTGTATTAGTTATTTATGTGTTTGTCTACTCTCTCTCAGGCGTAAGAAAAGCAATCTTTGCCCATCTTCTTTAGCTTGCCTGGTTCAGTAACTACTTGAATGAATTAACACTTAGGTTAAAAAACAAGAACAAAGTTGGAAGACTGACTATCTGATATCAAGACTTGTTATAAAGTTGCAATAATTAAGCCCTGGCTGGTGTGGCTCAGTGGACTGAGTGCCGGCCTGTGAACCAAAGGGTCACAGGTTAGATTCCCAGTCAGGGCACATGCCTGGGTTGTGGGCCAGGTCCCCAGTGGGAGTGTATGAGAGGCAACTAGTCGATGTATCTCTCGTACATTAGTGTTTCTCTCCCTCTCTTCCCATTATCTCTAAAAATAAGTAAATAAAATCTTTTAAAAATAAAGTATTTTTTTTAAAACCTGCAATAATCAAGACCATGTGGCATTAGCATAAGACAAACAGATCAATGTAACAGAACAGAGTGCAGAAATAGACCCACATATAAATGGCCAACTAATTTTCAACAAAGGTGCAAGTTTAATAAAGATAGACAGTCTTTTTAACAAACGGTGCTGGAACAAGTGGACATCCATATGCCAAAAAGAGAACATGTATCCACACCTCACACCATATATAAAAATTAGCCCTGGATGGTGTGGCTCAGTAAATTTAGCGCTGGGCTGGGAACCAGAGGATCGCTGGTCCAATTCCCAGGGCAAATGCCTGGGTTGCAGGCCAGGTCCCCAGTGGGAGGCACATGAGAGGAAACCGCACATTGATGTTTCTCTCCCTCTTTTTCTCCCTCCCTCCCCTCTCTAAAAATAAATAAATAATTTTTTTAATTAACTCAAAGTGGATCGGAAACCTAAAACTATAACACTTGTAGAAAACATTTGAGACCTTGGGTTAAGCAAAGATTTCTTAGAAATGCCAGCAAAAGCATTATCCATCAAAAAAAAAAAAAAAACAACCCATGATACAAGGGATTTCGTCCAAATTAAAAGCCTCTGTTCTTCAAAAGACACTTTAAAAAAGATTAAAAGCCACAGACTAAGAGAAAATATTTGTAATTCTGATAAAGGACTTGTATCCAGAATAAAGAAGTCTCAAATCTCAATACTAAGAAAACAAACTTAATAAAAGAAAGGAAAAATATTTCATCAATTAAACATGTTACCAAAGAAGATATACGGACAGTTAATAAGCACATGAAAAGATGATCGACACGATTAACCACCAAGAAAAATACAAATTAAAACTAAAGTTGGTTGGGCATCGTTCCACAAAGCAAAAGGTCCGGTTTGATTCCTGGTCAGGGCACATGCCTGGGCTGTGGACTGGGTCCGGGATCAGGGCGCTTACAAGAGGCAGCCAATTAATGTTTCTCTCTTGCATCAATGTGTCTCTCCCTCTCTTTTTCCCTCCCTTCTGCTCTCTCTAAAAATAAATGAATAAAATCTTAAAAAAAAAAAAACTACAATGAAATGCCATAACACACCCACTAAAATAGCTAAAATTTAGAAACTGATCACACCAACGAGGGCTGATGAGTACATGGAAGAACCGTAACCCATCTACACTGCTGGCGGGAATGTACACGCTATGACCACTCGGAAAAAACAATTTGGCCATTTCCGGAAAAGTTCAATGGACAGCTACTACATGCTCCAGCCATGCCGCTGACAGGTGTGGACTGAAGAGAAAAGGAAGCATGTGTCCATACAAATTCTTGTGCATCAACAATCCGAGTAGCTTTATGTGTGACAGCCAAACTCGGGAAATCACCCAAATGTCCACCAACAGATGGACAGATAAACAACTGGTGGCACATCCCTACAGTGGAATATTATTAAGCAATAAAATTAATAAAATATTTGATACATACCACAACACGGATAAATCGCAACATAATTACTTTGGGCACATGAGAGGCGACCACACTTTGATGTTTCTCTCCCTCTCTCCCTCCCTTCCCCTCTCTCTGAAAATAAATAAATAAAGGCTTAAAAACAGAAAAAGCCTGATATAAAATTCCATTAATTTGACATTCCAGGAAATGTAAACTAAGGTCCAGGGACACTAGGCAGAACAGTGGCTGCCTGACAAGGAAGCGGTTACAAAGCGCACGAGGAACCTTCTTGGGCAGCAATGGGCATGTTGATTATCTTGACTGTGGTCACGGCTTCACAAGTGCATACATATGTCAAAACTTAAACCAAATTATATACTTCCATAGATGAAATTTATTGCATCTGTCATTTATACTTCAATAAAGCTGGTTACAAATCATAAAGCAGACCTATGATCTGAAAAACAATAGTTCCCAATTGCATGTGTTATGTTCATAACCCGCCTTTTTAGGCGGCAGACATGTCTTTTTTATAACAGGTGAGTCAGGGAAGACTGGAAAAGAGGAGGAGTCACTCCATTTCAAGCCCTCTCTTTATCACTTGCTGCTTTGGCGGAACCCAGACGCTCCTACTTCTGGACTAACAAGCTGGACAATGTCGTGTCTATTACCACCCTGCCCCCACCCCGCCCCCAGTCCCTAGTCTTCTGTCTCCCAAAGAAGCAGATCCTTACTTATCTGGAAGAGTAGACATAAGGAACAAAAGGTTCAATGACTATTTGACAGATTAAAGAACAGACAACTATTTTACTTAAAAGCTCCCTAAAGAATTACAGTATCTGAGGCTGTACCCTGTTCTGTTGTAATGCGGTTATACACCACCCAGACCTGTAAGTCAACAGACCTGACCAAGCCACTTCCTAAGCTTCCAGTTTTTGTTCCAGGTCCACCGACGAATAATGTGCAGGTATATTCTGAGTAGACATTCCTAGTATTTGGAAAAGCCTCACATTCAAATAACTCCAACAGCTTGAAACAGTTTTTCAAAGGTCGAAGACATTGACCATACCAAAACAATCAAGACTGAACAAGTCGTCCATGTGAACCGTATACAGAGTGGCGATAGAAATAGCAGGATCACCATCTGAAAACAATAGGTCACACTAATGTTTAACAACAAAATTAAGGATTAAAAATGATTAGCAATAGCCCTGGCTGGTGTGGCTCACCACACTGAATGCCCGCCTGCGAACTGAAAGATCACCATCTGTTTGATTCCTAGTCAGGGCACATGCCTGGGTTGCAGGCCAGGTCCCCGGTTGGGGGCGCTCGAGAGGCAACCAATGGATGTATCTCTTACACGTCGATGTTTCTCTCCCTCTCTCCTCTTCCCTCTCTAAAAAGTAAAATAAATAAATAAATACAATCTAAAAAATTTTTTTTGAATGATTAGCAATAGTTATAAAAACAGTAAGAGCAACATGGTGGTTAACAACGGGATTTCTGGCTCCACCACTAACTTCCGAAGCTCAGCATACTCGTCTTTAAAAACGGGATAATAGCACCTAGTTTGTGGGGATATACTGAAGATTAAATGTGTTTGGCTTACAGCAACAGCTTGATATTATATATTAGTATTACCCTGAACTTTCAAAGTATCTCATTAATTCATTAACCCTGCTTCTGACTCTTAGGTTCAGATCCTGTCATTTATAAGCACGTTACTTCCAAGCCTCAGTTTCCACACCCGTAAAACCAGGGGTGATTAATGTTACCTGACTTTTGAGGTTGCGGTGAAGGACTACGTAACTAGAGATTCAGCTCCCTTCCCACTCCTGTCTCAAAAGCGAAGATCGCAGAGGAAGGAAATACTTCTAATAGCTGCAGATACAGTCAGTTTTTCCATTTCTGGCACGTGAGGGGAGGAAGGGGGTGAAGCAAAGACGCAAAGAAAGGGGTCAGAGATCCTGAGTGAAGCCCCCAAACGTGCGCGAGAGGCGGGGACCTCGCGCAGCTCCACCATCGGGGGCCAGCCCGCACAACTCCCTCTTCTCCCCTCTGGCGTCCTGGGCCCAGGAGCCTCCCCGAGGGATCGGGGTTATTTCGGAATCACCATGAGGCAATTCTCATGAGGCAATGGGTCAGGAATGCGGCGCCGAGTCGGGCCCCTGGCGTCCGCGGTTCCCGCTGGGGCTCTACCTGCCCCCCGCCAGACTGGCATCCCCAGAGCTGTGGAGCCGGAACTCGGGGAGGCAGGAAATGAATGGGGACCCGAGGGGTGGGGGCGCGGTGGGGCCGAGCCCCGGCCCCAGGAGAGCCAGGAGGTGGGGAGGAAGCCTGCCCTCCCGACACCCCGACAGGCGACCGAAGCCCAGCCGGGCGCCCCCTCCCGGGGAGGGCTGACAGAACGCAGCGGGGGCCTGGCAGAGGCCCGCACCGGGCCCCTTTGGGCTCCTCACCTCCGCGATGTCATGTTCCTCCCGCCCTCCGGCTCCGCGACGGACCCGTTCCTTGCTCAGGCTCCACTGGGCCCGGTCACCATCGGGATGACCCGAGGGAGGCCCGCTCTGACCGGACTGGGCAGGAGCAGAGCCAGCCGGCTATGCGCAGACCCCCCTCCAGGCCTGGGGATCTAGGAGACTGTGCAGCCGCCCCCTAAGCCCAGTTCGCTCCTCCTCCTTCCCCCCGCCCTTCGCCCCCGGCGCTACCATGACGTCACCCCGAGCGACGCCCACCGCCACTTCCTGCTTCCAGTGCCCGGGTACCAAGTGTCTACGGGTATGGCAGTAAGTTGGCTCCGTGGAGCCTTGCCTCACAGTTCCCAAGGCACCCTTATGTCCTCCTTTATACCTCGGCTGTAGAGTGGGCATGGCGCGCTTAGTGTTGTACACGCTCCCATGAGCGGATCGCTCCTTCTCCTTCCCCGCTATGACTGCCAAACCCAATTTCATTCATTTCATTTTACAAGCCGCCGCTCCAAGTAAGGAGCAGTATAACCTTGGGCAAGTTGCTTAATCTCTCGGAGCCTCAGTTTCTCTCATTCCTTCATTTCCGTCTTTTTGTTCTCTTCGTAAAATTATTACCAGGGCTATATATGTAAAAATGTTTAGAAGTAGGCCTGGCCTATTTAGTAAGTGCTTTGTAATTGTTAGATGTATTATTATAATTAAATACCTGTTGAGTGTTTTCTATCTGCTAGGCACTGTTTCAGACTATGGGATACAATAGGGAAATAAAAAGAGAAAATCCCTGAGTTCCCCTGAAAGGAGCTACAGTGATCAAGAAAAATAAAAGTACTCTCATCCTCCTTCCAGTCTTTCTCTGTGGATGACATTTGAGTAAATAAATATCAGATGCAGGAACAATCGAAGGGAGTAAGCCAGGTGACTAGCATTTCAAGCAAAGGGAAGAGGCAAATGCAAAAGCCCTAAGGCATGAGGTTGCCTCTCGTATTTTTTAAAATATTTGTTTATAGATTTTAGAGGGAGAGAGGGAAATGGGAAGACACAGAAAACCCACAAACTTGGCATATCAGGACAATGCTCTAACCAAATGAGTTACCCCTCCAGGGCTGCCTTTTGTATTTTAAGAGCAATAAAGTAGTCTCTGACTTGGGGGAAAGGGTGGTAGTAAAGGGGGATAGTAGGAGATGAGGTGAGAAAAGAGATGGTAGAGGTCTCATAGGCTATTATTACCAAAAAGACAAGTAATAACAAGTGTTGGAGAGGTTGGAGAGAAAGGAAAAAAAAAAAACACTCGTTCACAGCTGGTGGAAATGTAAACTTATACAGCCACTACAGAAAACAGTATAAAGGTTCTTCAAAAAATCAGAATAGGGCCCTAACTGGTGTGGCACAGTGGATTGAGCACTGACTATTGAACCAAAGGGTCATTGGTTCGATTTCTAGTCTAGGGCATATGCCTGGGTTGCAGGCCAGGTCCCCAGTAGTGAGTGCAAGAGAGGCAACCACACATTGATGTTTATCTTCGCCTTTTTCTCCCTCCCTTCCCCTCTCTAAAAATAAATAAATAAATAATTTTTAAAATTAAGAATAGGGTTACCATATGACCCAGCAAACCCTCTTCCAGATATCTAACCCCCAAAATTCAAAAACATTTATTTGCAAAGATATATTACTGCTATGTTCCTTTCAGCATTATTCATAGTGGCCAAGACATAGTGACAACTAAGGTGTCCTTCACGCGATGATTGGATAACAATGTGGTGCGTATATACAATGGAGTGCTACTCAGCTGTAAGATGAAGAATTCTGGCCAAGAAAGGCATAGGTAGGTGTGCTTTGCTTTGTTGCACAACCAAAGAAGGACAACGACAAATTTAAAAACAAAAAACAACCAGAACTGCAAGAAAATCAAATTGTATGGAAGCCCCACAGCCAAGGAGTTAAAGTAGAAACATTCATCTAGACTGGTAGGAGGGGTGGAGGCGGGAAGCCAGGATAGAGAGGACACACAGCAAGGCAGTGGCTGGTGGACCAGGCAGTCCCACATTCGTGTGTGGATAATCCAGGAGGAACAACTGGGGAGTGAGACAGCACAACCCAGGGTTCCAGCACAGGAAAATAAAGCTTCAGAATCTCTAACTTTAAAAATCTGTGTGGGTTGTGGCAGTAGGAGAAACTCCCAGTCTCACAGGAGATTCCCTTAGAGAGGCCCATGGGGTCCCAGAATGTACACAAGCCCACCCACCCAGGGAATCAGCACCAGAAGGGCCCAATTCACTTGTGGGTAGCAAGGGAAGTAACTGAAAGTGGGGCAAGAGCCCAGCAAGCAGCATTGTTTCCTCTCTGACCCCTCTCCCACATACAGTGCCACAATGCATTGACATGGGCTGCCCAACCCTGGTGAATACCTAAGGCTCCTTGACTAACAACATAGCAGGCATTCCAAGGCAAAAAAAAATGTGGCCCAAATGAAAAAAGAGATCAAAGGTCCTAAACTAGAACTGAGCGATGAAGAAAGAGATAGCCAAACTACCAGATGCAGAGTTCAAAACACTGGTAATCAGGATCCTCAGAGAAATAGTTGAGTATGGTCACACAATTGAGGAAAAAGTGAAGGCTATGCAAAGTGAAATAAAGAAAAATATACAGGGATCCAACAGTGAAGGGAAGGAAACCAGGACTCAAATCAATGATTTGGACCAAAAGAAAGAACAGAATGAAGAAACAAGAATTCAAAAAAATGAGCAGAGGTTTGGGAACCTCCAGGACAACTTTAAACATTCCAATACCTGAATCATAGGTGTGTACCAGAAGGAGAAGGAAGAGCAAGAAATGGAAAACTTATTTGAATAAATAATGAAAGAGAACTTCCTCAATCTGGCAAAGGAAATAGACTCTCAGGAAGTCCAGGAAGCTCAGAGAGTCCCAAAGAAGTTGGACCCAAGAGGGAGCACACCAAGGCACTACATAATTACGTTAGCCAAGATTAAAGATAGGGAAAGAATCTTAAAAGCAGCAAGAGAAAAGGAGACAGTTACCTACAAAAGGGGTTCCCATAAGACTATCAGCTAATTTCTCAAAAGAAACCTAGCAGGGAAGAAGGGGCTGGAAAGAAGTATTCAAAGTCATGAAAGGCAAGGACCTACTTCCAAGATGACTCTATCCAGCAAAGCTATCATTTAGAATAGAAGGGTAGATAAAGTGCTTCCCAGATAAGGTCAAGCTAAAGCAGTTCATCATCACCAAGCCCTTATTATATAAATGTTAAGGGGACTTACCTAATAGAAAGAAGATAATAAAAAAATATGAACAGTAAAATGACAACAAACTCACAACTATCAACAACTGAACCTAAAAAG
>PVIA01012466.1:0-37608 GCA_004024845.1 Tonatia bakeri | reverse complement strand
TTAAATAACCATGCCATGGATTAGCTGCAAAGCTGCCCTGCACGTTCTTGCTCTGTGTGCCCCTTCCCCCAACTCACACCTGTGGTGGGGGGAAGAGGTAAAAAAAAACATCTTAGAATCTCTGGACACCTTGAGTTCTGGGCCCCATTTCAAATGTCCATTTGGGGTCCCCCCCTCTTGGCTGCACCCTGTAACAGTGGGACCCAGAGCACCTCGGCTCGGAGCCCTCCTTTCCCATGAGCTTCTTATGCTCCCCACCAGGCTTTTAGCCAAAAGCATCCCCAAAAGTTTCCCATGCCCTTATCTGTGCAGGATCTAGAATACATTGCTGTCAGCCTTGATGTAATAGTCCAGAAAGGGATGTGCCATCTTACTCTGGATCATGGTGAAACTCAGGAAAGGCACAAGTCTTAATAATCCAGGTAGAATCCAGGGGCAGCAGGATGGGATCTTGCAAGGAAGTCCTCTGCAGCCCTGGAGTCAGCCAGAGCCTTTACTTCTCCCTACCACCGCTCTCCTTCAAGCCGCGTGGCAGAAGTCCCTTGCCACAGACAGCACGTCTCTTCCCTCACTACTGCTCCCCACTTGGCCGAGAGCACTTCTTCCCAGGCCGCGTGGTTAAGGGTGCCCCGCCTGGCTGCTGCGTCCTGCTTTCCTTCTCCTTTCTAAAAGCCACCTGTCAGAGAGAGAGAAAATGGCTCCCTCACCTAGTTAAATCCCAGCACCTCCTTCATAACCCTGTTTCCGACCCCTCCCACAGTTGACTGTGTCTGCCCATTGTCTGGCTGCCCTCAGGAGGTGGGCAGAGGTGTGAAGCAGAGGAACCCCTGTGCAGCAAGCCCCTCTAGACAGCTACTTAACACAATTATGCAGCTAGCCAAGTTGCCATAGTTATGCAAAGCAACTCTCAGTGGCTGTCTGAAGCTTCTGCCTCCCCCATGCCAGGTTTCTGCTGTTCCCTGTTACAATGATACATTGTTATCATTGTAGTTGTAGGGATCCTTGTGCTAACAGTTGTGCACCACCCCAGAGTGAGACGGTGGCTTCTCGCAGGGTCGTGTCCCTTTATCGTACCCACAGTGCCACAGAGCAGATACGGCGAGCTCCATGTCACAGATATGGAGACTGGCGCACAGAGAAGTGGCCAAACTGTCCCCTGCTGTGTGAGTCCTGTGACTGACCTCTGGTCTGCCCTCCTCTCCTCCCCCTCTTCTCCTCCCCCACCTGTCCTCCCCCGCAGCAGCATCGCCTGGGGGTGGGTAGGTGGGGATTGTTCGTAAACAGGTTACTACTGGGGATTTGTCCAATGCCTTTTTTCTTACAGGTGCCACATTCTTAATAGAATCCAAAAGAAAAGTATTCCATTTGACCTTTTTCTTCTGGATTTCTAGAAAATTGACCAAACAAAAACCAAATTTCAAAGAGCCTCCTGATTAAGGATGATGGCAGAGCCTTAAGAGCAGGTCACCCCCTCCCCTGCTACAGCCGCAGTGCGGACGCCCCCGAGGTTGGAGGTGCCTGGAGTGCAGCCCGCCGGGTGCCATTGCAGCGCTCTCACCAGCTGGGCTGAGCTCTCCAGGCCGGTCTCCGAGTTGCTGACAGAAGCAAGTTTTCAGGAAGTGATGTTGAATCAGGAGCTGAAACCACCCTGCCTGCATCCTCACCCCTTCGGTGAAGGCAGATGCAGGCTGGCTGTGCTGAGATCTCCCCTGGGAGCTTCACCCCGTGTGTCGGTCTTTCTGGTGTGTGTGAAGAAAGCCCACCTGACTCTGGGAAGAGTGCAGCGTGTTTAAGCAGTGCTTTGTGGCTTATGCATCACAGTGTGAAGAGTAGATGTCCCTTTGATGAATCCTGTAAATCAGGGAGCCCCAACCCCCAGGCCAGGGGCTGGTACCGGCAAGTGGCCTATTAGGAACCCAGCTGCACAGCAGGAGGTGAGCAGCAGGCGAACCAGCGAGAGCGAAGCTTCACCTGTATTTACAGGGGCTCCCCACCGCTCACATTACTGCCTGAGCTCTGCCTCCCGTCAGATCAGGGTGGCATGAGATTCTCACAGGAACACTAATCCCACTGTGAACTATGCACTCCAGGGAGCTAGATTGTGCGCTCCTTGTGAGAATCTAGTGCCTGATCTCAGGTGGAGCTGAGGTGGTGATACTAGCTAGTGCTGGGGAAGGCTGCAATTACAGGTTATCATTAGCAGGAGGTTTGACTGCACAGAGACCCTAACAAATCAGTTGCTTGCAGACTTGTATCAAAATCCTATCAATGAGTGGCCAGTGACAATTAACCTGCATCTGGTGGCAGGCTATAAAGTCATCCGCCTCCTCCACCCCAACGCATCCCTGATCTGTGGAGTAACTGTCTTCTATGAAATCAGCCCCAGTGCCAAAAAGATTGGAGACCACTGCTGTAAATCCAAAAATGTGCACCAGATAGATTGGAATCGTTTAGGAATCATTTATTAAGCACTTTCCCTTTAACAGCCCTGGTTGCAAACTAGACGTGTTTTTTTGGTGTGTTCTCTTTTGTAGTCTCAGTTTGTGAGCAATTCATTGTAGTAGCTGATGCTCTAGGGTGTTGGGGCCAGGAGCCTGACTTTAGGCTCCCTCCTTTCCCCTCCTCCTCATAACGCATTCTGGTCCCTTCTTGGACCAAAAGGAGATCACTCATTACCCCTGCCCCCCACCCAGCTCACCCGTGGGCATAGAATAGAGTAAGGGCTTAGAGAATGGGAAAACGAACAAATGAAGTTGTTCTAGAACTAAATTAGAAATCAGAGGATGAGAACTGGAAACCAGATGGCAGCTTTTGTTTTCCCCATTAGTCATTATTGATGGATACTATGAATAATACCCTGGTCTGCGTAGAGCTCTGCTGAGGGGCTCTGAGTTCCAGCGTAGCAAATGGAGCTGTCAGAGGCTCCTCTTGGTGGGTGTCTGCCAGGCAGGGACCCTGCCTCCTTCAGTGAGGAGTCTGCCAGGCCCTGGCTCTGCGGGGGTGTGCGCTGTGGGACCGGCAGAGTGAGAGGGCCGGGGCAAAGCGAGCCTGGACACTTCCTCACGAACCACCTGTCAGAGTGGGAGTGGCTCTGCATCCACTCATCCCTCTGTAGGTCCTTCTTCCTTATCTAGGAGTGGGTCTGCCACCTGGACAGGGATGAGTGCACATGGTTTAGAGAGAATCCAGAGCCCGGGAGGGCAAACTGAAAGCACAGAGCTCCTGGCTGCCTGGCTGTGTATCCTGCCAGCTGCTCTGGAGAACCCACAGTGATCGGGAAACCACTTCCGGGGTGTCTGAGGGGCCCAGAAGAAGGGACAAATGTCAGGAGACTAGAGACTGGCAGTGCTGTGCAGGTTTGCCAAGTGTAGCAGAGGAGAAGTCTGGAACTCACAATAGTACAGGCGTCAGTCCCAGACCCAACAGGGCGTGGTTAGAAACAGGCCATTTGGAGACTTGGAAAGACAGGTTGGGTCTGTCAACGCAAACCGTAGATTCTACTACGGATTGCCAAAGACCTTGGTGTTTTGTTTTGTTTTTAATATTTATTTACTTATTTATTTTTTAGAGAGAGGGGAAGGGAGGGAGAAAGAGAGAGGAACATCAGTCAGTGCCTTTTGCACACACCCCGAGCAAGGACTGAGCCCTCAACCCAGGCATGTGCCTGGGCTGGGAGCCGAACTGAGCCACCCTGGTCGGGGCCTTGGTGTGTTTCTTGGGGCAGGGCTACCAGGTTGATGCATTGGCATGTCTTTCTTTGATCAAAAGTGTGCTGCAGTCTTCTGGGATGGGGAGAATGTGGCAGCGTGGGCCACTGGGAGGGGCGACACCCCTTGGTGCTCTCACCGTGAGTCTGGGCTGGTTCTGTCTAGAGGGCGCTCCTTTTTTTTTAATCAACAGTTTTGTTATAACTATAAAGAGCAAGACATACTTTCAAATCTGGGAGGGTCAGAGCTGGAAAAGGAGAGCTAGAGGGAATGCCGGCCAGCTACTCCGACATTTGAGAGGGTTCCAGTGGACTGAAAGAGTGGGGCTGAAACCAAAAGGCTGTTAATTTTTGTGGTGTATTAATTTTTGCTGCTTAAAAGGGAATGCATGTATGTTTGTCAAGGGTTAACATAGGAAAGTATAGAGAAGATTGGTGTGGTTCCTGACACGGGCTCCCAGAAGAGCCGTGGCCTCTCTCTGCAGGGTTATGTCTGTGCACAGAGCAAGTGCTTCGTGCTTGTTTCTTTCCCGGGCGGGCCCTGAAAGGCCGGAACAGTCGGGGCCTTCAGCCTGCCTCCTGACCCATGCTGTGCCCGGCGGTGCTCCCTGGCACCTGCAGGTTCCAGGGCCAGCTGCTGGGTCCTGTGCCTGGACCTTTGTGGGTGCCTGCGGGGCCACACTCCTAGGTTCTTGGCAGGAAAGGCCATGGGCCCTGGCTGTTATAATTATCAAACACTGCACTGGCATCCTGCTTCTTTATTCTCTTTCCCAGGTTTCCTGCCACTTACTTCCACCCTCAGCCTCTCCCTGCACCTCCTCACTTGCTTTCTTTCCTCTCCCAGCTGGAGTTTCTTCAGCAGCCTCTACATCTGACATCTGAGTTGGCACTGAGCAAATAAGCATAGGCTCAGCCCCAGTGCTGGGGCCCTGCACATAGGTTAGCCCCAGTCCTGCCCCAGGTCACGTGGGGGAGCAGGGGGACCTGAGATTTAAAGCAGGCTCCCCCGTGGGTCCCGCCCTCGTGGGGGACAGCCAGAGTGTGGCAGTGGGCGCAGAGAGGGCGTGGGCGCTGAGCTTTGGCAGCAGTGTCTCCATCGCTCAGCACTTCCTCCCCTTCCATCCGTCTGGGGGGGAGTGCCTGGGTGGGTGTGGGAGGCTGCAGCCCTGGGCCCAGCTCTCCCGTCCTACAAAGGACAAAGATGGGGCCGGAAAGGGCGTGGCAGCAACACATTTACTGTCCCTCCTCGGTGCCTTTCACTCCTTTCTGCAGCCTTCTGAATGAGAGGTCAGATTATTCTTGTCACTCATCTCCTGCCCTCATCTGTTCTGCTGCAGTAGCATCCAGCTGCTCCTCCCGGTCCTTGTGACTCCAGCCCTGCGTCAGGCTGGGGAAGGACTCGATGCCGTAATACTGATACTGGAGTGAGCGTCCCAGTGAGGGGATGGCAAAAGGAGCAAAGTGAGAGTTCCCAGGAAGGGTGTCGCTGAGGAGCAGGCAGGGAATCCAAGAAACTCTGCAGAACCAGAGCCCCACTCGCTGCCCCTCCTCAGAGCCCCGCGGCAAGCCTGCAGCCCTGCCCTGTCCTCCCCTTTCCTTGGAAGCAGGCCCCAGGAGGTGCTCTCTCTGCCACAGCCTGCCACCAGCAGTCTGTGCTGTGCCGGTGGCTGCCATGCCTGGCCCGTGCTCCAGAAGCCAGGCTGTCCATGGGGTGACAGGTCCCTGCCTGAGTCCAGACTTTCTCTTTCTGTATTTTAGTCTTATTCTCGAAGGAATATGTGATCTTTGTAGAAAATCTGGAAGGTCCAGAGAAAATAAATGGTTAAGGATAAAACAACCTGTAATCCCATGATGCAGAGGGAACCACTTTTCACTTTTTGGCATCATCCTTACTAGTTTCTTTTTATTTCTCCACTGTTTTTAACTTTTATTTGTAATATTAGCGTCCAGTTAAACGGATGTTTCCTGACATGTGTACAGATTTCTATAGCTTTCATGCCATAGAACTCCTTCATGCAATTTTATTTTTTATTTTTCACATACATAATTTAAGAACAATCTGAACAACACCCGTGCTGTTGGCAGTGCAAGGTTCAAGGGGCCGGAGAAGCACAGTGTCCCCCAGCCTTGCTCCTCCCCAGGAGCGACCGCTGTCGAGTTGGTACCGCCTTCCCCTGTGCCTCCACCTGCATGACAGGGGTGTTATTTTTCATGTAAACATGATCACTGCCTGTCTGTTTTTCTGTGATATGCTTTTGTTCACTTACCAGTAGGTTTTGAAGATGTTTTCATATAAATGTCGGTGTTGGCATGTAAATCTCCCTCAGTCTTTTCAAACACTGAATAGTGTTTTATAATTTAGAGATGCCATAAACTGTGCAATAAATCACTCCCCTGATGACGGACATTGGTCTCCAGTCTTTCACTGTTCACACATCGCAACGAGCATGTGTAAATGTACATATTTGGAACCATGTCTAAATATTTACGGCTAATTTCTGAAAGTGCAGTTGCCGGGCCGTGGGGTGAATGTGCTAGAGCTTCGACAGATCTGCCACCTTGCCCTCCAGAAAGGCGGCACCACGCCTGGCCGTGTGTGGCAGAGCCGGCCTCGTTGCCAGCCCTGGATGCCATCAGCCTTTCTGGTTCCTGCCCAGGGCAAAAGGGCCATTGTCTGCAGCTCTCCAGCCCCCAGAGAAGTTGGGAATCTTTTCTTGTGGTAATCAGCTTTCCTTATTTCTTCTGTGAACTACCTGTTCATACTCTTTGCCCATTTTTCTACTGGGTAGTTTGGTTTTTTCCTTCTCAACCTAGAACTCTGCAGTTATGGATATTTATCTTGATCTGTTAGCCACTTTCCAGATGTTCTCTGTTAATCTGTCACTTTAACTTCCTTTTTGGCGCCTTTCATTGTATAAACAGTTTACATTTTGGTAGTTGAGTAAGAGCTGGAATGTTTCTTGCGTGCTCTGGGTCAGGCATTGTTCTCAGCACTTCCCATGTGCTAACTCATTTCATGTGCAGAACAAAACCCGTGAGGCGTGAATGAAGGTTATTCCCGTTCTACAGCCTAGGAAGGGGAGGCACGAAGAGGTCGAGAAACCTGCCAAAGACTGCATAGCCTGAAAAGGGAGCCAGGATTAAAATCCGGCCAGTTCTAGAGGCCACAGCCTCACCACCGAGGCTTCTGCAAGCCTGCCTTTTCCCATCCTGACCACTGGGATTCATGGATTAGTTGGGACATCCACCCCTAAGATATAAAAATAGTGCACTATATTTTGTTATGATATTTTTGGTTTTATATTTCATTCTTTAATTCATCTGGATTTTTCATTTTGCTTATTGGACCAAGTGGAAGGAAGAGATTTAATTTTACTTCCTTAAGTCCCTTTTTCTGTGCATCTTTTCTTTTTTTCATTTTTTAAAAAATTATCTTACGTGTATTTTCTTAATGTTATTAAAAATACTTTTTAGTACGTGCTCTTTGAGGCCACACAGTACCCCACTGCGTGATGGCACCATGAGTTCCGGCATCGCAGTGTGCAGATGGGAGTTGTTCACCCTGCTTCCCCCTCGCGAGTGCGCTGCACGGCGCATTTTCATGCATGAATATTTGTCTGTGTGTCAGATTGTTTCCTCAGGATGGAAGCCTGGAAGAAAAATCTATAAAGCTTGCTATTCACATTTTACACTAACATAAAGGAAGACAAAAACCCGAATCTTTCCTTGCACAAGAAGAGGGCTGTGTGACGGATGGAAGCATCCATCAGTATGTGAGTTTCTACAAGCCAGCCTCCGTGTGTATGTGAGGGGAGACCCCAAAAACCCAGAATTTATTTTTAAAACATTGTGTATTTATTCTTACGTTTAAACTACACTCACCTTCAAAGTAGTCTCCATTTGATGCAGTACACCTATCGAGACATTTTTTCCACTGCTCAAAACAGTTTTGAAACTCATCGATTTTGATGCCTTTTAGTGCTGCTGCCGTTTTTTGTTTCACCTCTTCCACATCTGCAAAAACATTTCCCTTTGAGGACTTTTGTCATCTGGAGAAACAAAGAACAGTCTCTCAGGCGAGACCAGGTGACTAGGGAGGGTGTGCCGTTTTAGGAACACTGCGTGTGGTGTGGGCAGGTGTGCTCATAAGTCACCCATCGTGAAATGGGCAGACACGGTGAAAGAATCTTCAAAAATTATTCACTGAAGCCAAACGCAGCCTCTCACAAAAATGCCAGCTAGTACCATGATACAGATGGGCTCCTAGAACACTCACCTAGTGGGGAAGCCTGTATTACAAGGGGCTCACCCTCCAGAAGATAACTCTGGTTTTTTTTGGTCCCCTCTTGTATGCCTAGAAGCCTCAGAAAAGCTCTGAGGTGTCTGGGGTGGGGCAGTCTGGTGTTGAGATAGCAGCGTTTCTGCTAGCACCTGTGGGAGCCCCACCTCCTTGGCATGCCCCGAGCTAAGGTCCAGGCCAGGCAGTGGGAATGTGGATAGGAAAACCCAGGCTCCTCTAGAGTCCCAGGTGCCAGGGAGCTTTCCAAATTAATCTGGTCCTCTGGAAAATTCTGGCTCCAAGATCCAGGAAAGTCTCCATAGCTGGTTTGTAATAAAATTATAAGTGTAATTGAAGATAATGGAGTCCAGGGGAATCTGAAGGCTTGGGGTTGATGGGAGGCCAATGTTCCTACAGCCAGAAAAGAGTGTGATTGAGGAATTGATGCGTAGCCTGTGTGCCGAATCATGAGAACCAGCGTAAGCACACTTACACAGATGATAAAAACCCAACAAGGAAGTTTAGCAATAAAACTTAATGGCCTGTCAAATCACAATCAGGACACAAAAACGCAGTGGGCTAGAGTCCTGCTCCGTGCATAGCCCTCCTCCCCTGGCTGTCCCGCAGCCAGAATATCCTGAGGGTCAGACCCAGGGAGCTGGAGCTGGGGTCAAGGTCAACACTGACCGGGACCCATAGCTCCCAGAACAGGCGGACACCAGTGAAGGAGATATTTGCTTGGCCAGATCTTTTTCCTCCTCGAGGCCTGGCCAGTCTCCTCATCATAAACTCCTATTTACAGAAATTTGTTGCTTGGCCTTAGTATCTCATTCAGGGGGCAGAGGGAATTGGTGCTGGAAGTGAAAACCATAACAGTTTCAAGAGAACCCTAGGGTATGTGTGGGAAACTTTAGACCAACACCCATGGGTGCTGGAGATTTGTAGAGGCTTTTTAGACCCAGTAAGGACCAGGGGAGTGTATGCATGGTGGTGGGGGAAGTGCGTGCACAGAAACTGCCTTGGCTGCCAGTGACATTAAGTAGAGGTGGTCATCAAACGAGCGGCTGTTTTGGTGCAAGGCACAACTTGCTCCAGAAGAATTTAGTCCAGTTACAGCTTGTGATCACAGGTGTAAACCTGAACAATATAACTGTGTGGTTTATTCGCTCAATGTGTGGAACACCATCCTCAACACCAGGGGTGTGGTGGTGAGCTAGACAGACAGCTAAGCCTGTCCAGAGCTTACAGACCACTCGGGGGGATGGACAGAGAACAAGCAAGGTATTCCAGCTCTTTTGAGTTCACTTGAGAAAGTAAATAGGATATTGGAAGAGATCATGATGGAATGAGGCCCTTTTGGATTCTGTGGCCAGGGAATTTCTCTGTAGAGGTGAAATCTGTAGTGAAGTGTGACTGAAATAAAGGGGTGAGCCGTGTTGAGGCCTGGGGGAGACCGTGTTCCAGGCAGCTGGTAAGACCCTGAGGTAGAAACGAGCTGGGTGTGACAGGAGGACCGGAAGAGGGCCTCGGGCTGCAGAGCAGAGAACAGGAGGGGGTCGAGATGGGGGGTTCAGATGGTGTGGGGCTTGTGGCCGGGGCAAGGGGTTTGGATTTTGATGTACCTGCCACAGGAAAGATTTAACTGGGAATTTTTATCTGATTTATGTTTTTAAAAGATGCCCGAGCTGCTCCTAAATATCAGAAGACAGCTATATGACAGTCTCAAGGCAGTGCAGAATTAAATGCCATCGGGATAGAAGAACGAGAAGTACTTTATGAGTACAAGAGAAATAGGTGGTTCAGTGGGGCTGGACCTTCCCCAGTGGATCAAGCCAAGGATTTCTTTGTCTGAGCTGGTGCTCGTTCTTCTTTTTCCTGGGTATCCATGTTGCCGCCTTGTAGAAGCAGTGGCAGGAGACAGGAGCCTCCACACCATGGCAATGGTCTCTCTCGATTTTTTCCCTCAGGGTGTGGACACTGTAAGAAAATGAAGCCAGAGTTTGAGAGTGCTGCAGAAGTCCTCCACGGAGAAGCAGACGTAAGCATCCTCGCCTCGATCTCCCCCACCATTCTTGTCTAAAGAGTCAGTGGCATGAATCAATACAGCGACTTCCTGCAGCTCTGCAGCAGCTCTCCCGCCCCTGGAGGGCTGCAGGACCTCCGTGTCCCCGAGCAGACGTGTCTTCATCTGAGTCAGACGGGTGGGGCCCCTACCAGGGATGGAGGGGTGCAGAGAGACAGTGGGTCCCATGGCTCTGAGTATGAAGCCCCAAGACTCTCCCTCTTTTCTCTGGGACCCGACTCTTGGGCACAGCTACAGTCCACCCGGCCTGGCTGGTGGGGCAGATGGAAAAGCCTCATCTTTGCCCCTAAATGAGAAATGGCGGCTGTGCCTGTGTGCCATCATTCCCTGGGGTTTGTGAGCCCAGGGGCCAGCCACCCCCAGAGAAGTTGTAGCAGGCCCAGGTGGGTGGGGGCTGGCGTCTGGGCTCGCCTGTTCTGCCAGCACCGTGTCTGAGGCTGTCGTGCATGGTTGGCCTCTCCCCCATCCCAGAGCTCTGGTGTCCTTGCAGCTGTCGACGCCACTGTCAACAAGGCCCTGGCAGAAAGATTCCACATCTCCGAGTTCCCTACACTGAAGTACTTCAAGAACGGAGAGAAATACGCAGTGCCCGTGCTCAGAACAAAGAAGAACTTTATTGAGTGGATGCAAAAGTAAGTCTAACCGTCTTGACAGTGCCCTTGACTCCTGGCTGCCGGCTACCAGAAGCAGCCTTGAGGAGGAGAATTAAACCCTAGGTGCTGCTGTCCTTGGCTCGGGGCCACAGGAGCCAAAACAGATGGACTTCCCCTATCCTAAAACTGCCGCTGGGGCGCTCACCACGTGCCCCCTGCAGCAGGCAGCCTGTCTGGATGCAACTTCATCAGCTCATAGGCCTTGCGTTTCTTTTTTTAGAGGACCCCTCCCCCTTCCCGGTGTCTTGGCTCCAGGTTTCCTCAGGTGCACTCTGTTCCATCCCCTTTGGATGCGTGATGGGAACACTCAGTCCCTCACATTTGGACCCCAGCTGGCTGGTGGTTCACTGGGCCTCCAGTGGTGCCCTTGGTGCAGCCTGTGGAGTTCTGGGGTGGAATAAAGAATAGAGTTCCCGCAGCCTCCTCACTAGTCTGCTGGGGCTGCCACAGCAAGTAACACAGACCAGGTGGCTTAACAGCAGAAGTTTATTTTCTCACAATTCTGGAGACCAGAAGTTCAGGTCCCAGTGTCTCCAGGGTTATTTCTTCTGAGACCTCTCTCCTTGGCCGTCTTCTTCCTGTGTCTTCCTTCTGTGTCTGTGTCTTCCTCTCCTTTCCTGACACCAGTAAGGTTGGGTTAGGGCCCCCCCAGTGACCGCACTCTAACTTGATTACCCCTCTACAGACCTTGTCTCCAAATACAGTCAGTGCTAAGGTTCTAGGAGGTTAGGACTTCAACATGTGAATCTGGGGGGTGGACACTGTTCATCCCCTGACAGCCTGCAAGCCCAGAGAACCTGAGCCCCCTTGCAGTTACTGGCCCAAGGACCCTCTGGCTCACCCAGGGACCAAGGAACATGCGGCTCTCAGCATCCCCCTCCTGGGAGGGGGCTGAGTGAGCGGTCTGTCAGCAGATGCCCTCAGAGAAGGGAGAGAGAAGTGTGGTTGTGGAGAAGGGGCAAGGGCAACACAGGCTCTTGAAAGACCCTGGAGAGCTATGCTGTTGTGAGGCCGAGTGGAGGGAACCAGCGCACAGGAAGAGAAAGAACATTTATAGACACTTACGGAACACCCGTCATTTACTACAGCATATAGGCTCGTGGCAGCTATTAGTTGCTCGGCTAACTAGGTGTTTGTATACGCTCTCTGCTCCTTATAAAGACCCCAGAAAGTCAGTGTCGTGCCCATTTAACAGCAACAACAAAAATGGAGCTCAGAGGAGTTTAGTAACTTACCTAAGGTCACACAGTTGGCAAGTAATCTGGATTTAAACCCAGAACTCCCTACACTCCTTGGCCCATGCTCTCTCCACCAGATCAAAGGCTCAGGAACAGAAGATAGTGGAGAGCCCATCAGGGTCTCAGCAGAACAAGGGGACGGGGGGAGAGGAGCTTCTGTGCCCGCATCAAGGAGCTGACAGTCCACACCTGGAGAGTCTGCCCTACCCTCACACGGCCTCTTGTTAGGCTCCTCAGAGGGAATCAGATATCTTGCTGATGGTACAGATTTTTGTTGTGTTTAAACTGAGGTTTTAAATTAAATTTCAGAAAGGATGCAAAGTGGTTTTTCTCTCTTGCTGCCTGCATGGTGGTGATGGAGGTGGGGGTGGAGCGCCCCTCTGTACTCGAGCCTTTCCTTATGATTGTGTCCCCTGCACCCCGGCAGTCCCGAGGCCCCGCCACCGCCAGAGCCCACGTGGGAAGAGCAGCAGACCAGCGTGTCGCACCTGACGGGGGACAACTTCCGGGAGGCCCTGAAGAAAAAGAAACACACCTTGGTCATGTTCTATGCCCCATGTAAGTGGCTGGGGTGCTCACGGAGGGGTGAGGTGCAGGGGTGGGCCGGACCAAACCGAGATCCCCCTGGGACCGGGGCCTCTGCAGGTGACCTTCAGCTCATCTTGGCTGCAAGCAAGACTCCAGTTTCATTCCAGGCTGCTTCTGTCAGTCAGCCCTGCCGGGTTCTCGCCCTCCTCCCGGGAAGCCTGCCTCACATCAGTTCTACAACCCTCTGCTGCTGTTCGTGGCAGGGACTGCTGTAGAATTATTCAGTCTCATGTTCCTGGAACCTTCCAGGATATCTGCCTCCCACCTAGCCACTTCCTTCCACCCCTTGGCTCCCTCCATCCTGGCTTCACCTTCGAACCTTAGAACTTAGCAGCTTGGAATTAGCCTTCCCCTGTGGTCTTGAAGCTGCAGTAAAGAAGTCACATTCCTTGTAATCAAAGCTGAAGATGAGGAAGTGGCATGCCTGCTGACACCGGTGTTTGTGACCTCAGGTTTTGGGTATGCCCATTTTGAAGTTAATTGGTACCTAAAGGGAAAGGCTCTTGGACTTCCCACTCTTCTTCGGTTGCCCTTCTCTCTCTCCCCCAGGTTACAGCTCAGCTTAATGGAGTGGGGATAATAAAGCTGTGCTCTGCAGAGAAGCCGGGCAGCTCAAGCCCCTCATAAACCTGCTGGGTTGTAGCCAGCCCTCCTGTTTGCTCTCCTCCTGCCCCCACTTTTCAAGTGTCAGTGATCCATAGTGTCTCCCAGCGCTCACCGCCTGGAAGGAGTGGCTTCCCGGCCTCACCATCCCCCAGCCTCAGACACTGCCCTCAGGAGGCCCACGCATCCCTGTGGGTTGGACTTTTGCTTTCTCAGTTCCTTACAGAGCTTCTCACTGTCCTTGTCTGTCCTCAGAGTTCGCTTGAAAGACAGGATTTTAAGAGGTAAACAGCGTCCTTCTGGGCAGAGTGTGGGGAGTGGGGAGGCGGCGGTGCAGGACTGAGACCGAGGAGATTCTCTCAAACCAAGTTAGTGACAGAGCTGTTCCTGCAGCCTGGTGCTCCTTTTCTTGGTCACAGGTTCAATTCAGAGTTTCAGGGCGTTCTCAGCAGAAGTGACAACCTGGCTGTAGAAGCAGGAGCACTTGACCAGCTGCTGGGTGGACTTTAGAAAGCCTGACTGAATACTTCCTCCTGAAAGTGTCCCGCTTTCCCCTGGCCCTGGGCTGGGGACTCCTACTCTGCTGGGGTGCTAAGGGCCTCCCTCAAATACCAGCTGTGTGCAGGGTGGTGTCCTGGACTCAGGACACAAAGGAAGGAGGTGTGGCGGAGGTGGTCCCTGCTGGGCCTCAGGGCCTCATAGTCGTCGGCCCTGGCAAGAGATAACTTTAAGTCACTGAGTGACTCAACTTCTGGAAAGGGCTTGGTGGCCCAGAACCTCCCGTCTCCCTGCCGCCCTTCCCTGTCTCTGAACCATGCTGCTGACTCTGAAGACAGGTTAATCAGTGAGCTGAAGGTGTTGCAGGGCGGGTGGCAGGAACTCTCCAAAGAAACAAATGTTCAAAGTTTCTTTAACAATAGAAATAATAGGCACTTATTTATGTACAAAGACTCTAAAAACTACAAAAAGGTCAAATACCTGATAAGTTAGATATAAAGTAAAAAGCAAAAACTGACCTCCTTATTCTGCCCCCAGCTCACCGCCTGCACTCCCACCTCCCAGTCCCCACACAGATCTTCCTCCCGCTGTCTCACTGTTCTCCACAGCTCCGAGCCCCACCTCGCTCGAGTGGTCTGGGCACGGCAGCTGCCCTTTGTTAGGCCGGTGTGGCTGCGTCTCTGAAACTGGACCTCCCGTCCTGTCTGCAGTCTTTGTTTCTGCCTCCCCACTCGGGGGAGCTTCTTCGGTTTCCTGCCCCGAGGAGGTGGTGCCTTTTTTAAAGAGTCCAAATCTAAAAAATCATGCCTCTCTGGCCCACCTGACACCTCTTGGCAACTTGTTTACGCCCTTTTTTGCACAGCCTCCTTCCAGTTAGTCTTTCGCTGTGCTCTTTCTTTCGGATAACGAGAAAATTGACGCAACGGGAGGCCATTAGTCTGAGACATAACACTTAAATTGATGCTAACAGGAGTTTGCACTAGGCTGACAGTTACTCTCATACTTTCAGTAGCAAAGGGGTTCGAAAGGAAAACTCAGCGATGCCAGCTCTGGGGGAAGAGGGCAGCGTACTTCTGGCAGCCTGATGCTATCAGTGGGCATCCGTGCCACTCACAGGGGGCCTATCGGCGACCTAGGGCAGGCTCTTGCGAGCCTTGTCAGCCAGCATGCACATCCCACTCTTTCTAGTGTGAAATTTTCTTGAATTTGAGCTCTTCTTCCTTCTGTGAGGACATTAGTGAAGTGTTCTTATAATTGCCACTGAGACAATTAAAAAACATCTATAGTATCTGCTGTGAGTTAGGCTGTGCTGGGCGCACTTAGTTCTGATACAGCCCACAGCCAGCCTAGCTTTCTCCTCTACCCCTAACTTAGACGATGGAAATCCCTTTAAGCCCCCTCCCCACCACCGTCCACACCGTGCTGGGGCTGGCCAGCTGGTCTACTGGCCAGGCCAGATGGGTGGTCCTGCCCATCTCAGGAGCCCATTCAACTGCTGACTTCAGATTAAAGTCGTAGCTTAGTCTTAATTCAGTTTCACAAAACCCTTTGAAATGCCAGTCATTATTATCTTACTTTTAAAAGAGAGAAAGCAGATGAGCAAAGCCATCCTGTCACCGTGTTGGCTTCCCCAGGCCAAGGAAGGCTGGAGGGCCGCCTGGCCGTTTGTCAGGGAGCTGGCTGGAGCCAGGCCTCCCCACAGGGCATCTGGCCTCCCGAACCTGTGTTTTGATGAGAATTAATTACCACAGTCAGGGGAATCCTCCCCTGAAGGCAGTTCTGTTCTCTTGGCAGTTGTGTTCAGTGTCTGGGGAACGATTGAGAGGGAGGGTGGGCTTAGGTTTTGATCTGCCAAAGCCGAGGGAAGGGCTGAGAAAGCGGATCTGGACCACAGCAGCCTGCAGATTCCCAGGCTCTGTCCTCAGTGGATGCTGCCCTGGGTTCACTGGGGCAGGAGGAAAAAGTGGCCCCATACAAGTGCAGGCTGTGCCTGAGATGCTGCCCTCCAGCTCTGAGAGCACAGGGTGGCACAGAGAACAAAAGAGACAGGGTGGCGTGCACACCACAGTCCCCTGCAGGGCCTCTGGGGCCACAGGGCCTCGTCTGCTCTGAAGGGCCTCTTCCTGGGTCTGGACCTAGGCCCCGAGAAGCATCTTGCAGCTCAGGGGACTCCCTGCAGCCTGTCCTCCTCTCAGTCTGACCTCAGCTTTCCTGTGTCTGGATCCAAGGTTCAGGTTGACTGTAGAGCTAAGGGTCGAAGGACAGCATGAAGACGGGGCCTGGTCTGCCTGCTCAGTCTGGGATGAGGGTAGCGGTTGCTGAGAACGTGGAAGTTGGCCCTGGAGCATGAGTGGCAGGGGCTCAAGCAGTGTGGTCGCTCCTGTGCCCCCTCACCCCACCTCTCCCAGTCCTCCTTTCTCAGTCATGAAGTGGAGAGGTTTGCCATTGTCCCTGGGGCAAGAGCCTTGTCACAGGCTCAGAATCCTGAGCGCACATCCACCTCTTCTGAGCCCAAAGCTCCCTCTGCACCGGGCTCTTCCAGCCACAAGGGCAGCCGTCTGTGGGAGGTAACTGTCGACCTTGATCTGTGTGTAGGGTGGGAGGTGCCGGGCCGCAGGCGGCCTGCCGCTTGCGCAGGGACACCTACAAAGCCCTCACGCCAACAGCAGATACACGGGACGGTGGTTTGCGGGGCAGGGTTGGTGCATGGACCCTGTCATGGGGGTATGCAGGTGGTGGAAGTCAGATGAACCCTCACAGTCTATTGGGTGGAGAGGGGCTCCCGGCTCTGCAGCCTCCCCCTCGTGTGCAGCATTCTCTCTCCCTCTCCTGCAGGGTGCCCACACTGTAAGAAGGTCATTCCACACTTCACCGCCACTGCTGATGTCTTCAAAGATGACCGAAAGGTAAGGATACGCCTCTTTATCGCTTGTCCTGCCTCCGGCTCTGCCCTGTCACTGATTCCCACACCTTCCTCCTTTCCATTCGGTCCCTTCCCAAACAGGATCTGCCGAGATCAGGGGGTTCCTGGGAACCAGGACTTCCTTTTTTTGTCAGGCAGTATAGAGCAGGCTGGGTTTATGATGCAAAATCAACCAAAGGGGAGACACTGAGCCATAGCAGCCCTTCCTTGGATGAGGGGGATGTTAGAGAGGTCATCTGTTTATTTTGTTTAGAGCTTGAACCTTTTTCAGTAGGATTTGTAGTCATGCATTACTTATATAATCAAAAATACAAATTAAAAAAATCCAACACAAGTCAACTATAAGCAGCCAAGGTGGCAGAGAGCAGGCTAAGTCTAGGGAGCTCCATAAGTGGAAGGCTCCTGGAGCAGCCGACTGATGAAGCATAAAATTAACACGCTGGACCTGCAGACTGGGTTAGAGTGCGTGGAGTGGGGCCCCCAGGCAGCCCCAGCAGCCAGGGCAGTGCAAGCTGCTGCCTGGGGGGGCTTGTGGGGCCAGAAGAAGAACCCGGAACTCAGGCTGGTGTGACTTCACTGCCACTAACCTGTGTAACCTGGAAGAAGTCCCATCAAGTCTCCAGGCCACATGTTCCCTTCTCTGTAAAGTTGGGGGCTGGTCTAAAAAAACACAAAGGCCATTCCCAGCCTGGGACAATGTCATAGGAACCCGTGCCCTGACAGGCCCTGGAAACGCACCCACACACACCAAACCCAAAGTCGTCTGCATCTCTGCTGCGGTGCCTTATTTTCCCGGGTGGATCCTCAGGTGGTGCAGGAGCTGGCTGAACACAGGCAATAGGGTCACCTTGAGTCGGCCGGGCAGGGGTGGCAGTAATGGGATAGAGAGTGCTTACCGGCACAGCAGGCGAGAGGGAGCCAGGCTGGGGCACAGGCTCATGTGTGGAGAGTGGGGACATACGGAGGACTCAGACCCCAGGACCCTGCCCTAGACTAGGGGAGTCTTGTCGTCACCCACAAATCCTGGTTGTGCCCTTGAAGGAAGCCCTCACTCCTGGAGGAGGGAGTTGAAGGACCAGAACCGTATTTTCCCTCCTCTTGCCACTTGGCCCACATTGAGAGGGATGTGGCCAGAAGGGGCTTCCCATCTTTAGTCTCTCCCACTACCTGCCCCATTCCTGCCGCCAGGCCTGCGCATCTGCCAGGCTGGCTGCACCTGCTCTGGGCACTCCAGGGCATAGGCTGGCTGTCCATCCCTACAGAGTCCTTCACACTGGGCGCTGGGTGGCATGGGGAGGCCTTTACTCTCCAGAGAACACTCTGTGCTCTGGACAAGACAGGACTGCGACAGAGGTGCAGGGCCTCCCTGTGCCCTACCTGCTTAGGTCTCCATGGCTCTGGGGTCTGTGGACGTATCACCTCAGTCCCAACAAGGCCAGGCCAGCTGCACCCACAGCAGGCTGCCGAGGGTCCACCCTCCTCCTGGATGTGCAGCGAGATGAGCCCCCTCCTGCCCCTGCTGCCCAGTGGTCCCCTGACCCCTGCCTGCATCCATCAACCTCCTGCCTGGGACCCTTGTCCTCCACAGCCCCTTCCCTAACGCCACTCATTCCAGCACTGACAGTGTGCCAGCCTTCCTCCACTTGGCGTGTCAGCTGCTGGAGTCCCCCAGTGAGCTGCTGGGAGGGAGCGGAGGCCCCATTTTCACAGTGACCCCCTCCTTCTCTGAGACATTGCTGTACCTTTGCTTACTTGTCTTAACTTAGACCAGTAATGTTGCTGGCCATTTCCTGGAGTCCTTCCCTCTGTTTCTCCTTCCACCTTCCTTTGTTCCAAGCCAGGGATAACCCTCATTTTCAGAAGCACACTTAAGCTCTCTGTCCCAGGCAGCTGGCAGGCCTGGCTCCTGGAGGTGGCCCTCGGTAACCTCAGGGCAGCATCTGTCTCTGGCCTGGGGGACTGACATTACTGGTGCCACATTGCTGGGTGCCATTCTAGGCTATCAAATCAGACTCTCTCTGGCATGGTTCCCAGGAGCTGTTATTTGTAAGAGCTGGCTCTCGTGCTGGCCACAGGCTGGTGTTTGGCGAGCTCTGGCCTGGTCAGCTCTCTCCTTCCACTCGTGACTCCGGAGAGGAGCCGTGGAATGCCCAGTGGGTTATTGCAGCCAGAACAGGGTCTCCTGACATCCCACCTCTTAGCTGCAATTGCATTGTTTTCCATCCAGAAGCCAGTCCCAGTTCCTTCCCCAGTCAATATGCAATTGGTTGCTTAGTTCGTTTTCATAGCCAAAGTCAATATTAGCTCCTGCAGAGATTTATTTTACTGAATCAATAAAGCCATATGAGGCCGTTCACATTTTAGCTAGGGAGCCTCCGCTCCCTCCCTGCAGCTCACTGGGGGACTCCAGCAGCTGACACGCCAAGTGGAGGAAGGCTGGCACACTGTCAGTGCTGGAATGAGTGGCGTTAGGGAAGGGGCTGTGGAGGACAAGGGTCCCAGGCGGGAGGTTGATGGATGCAGGCAGGGGTCAGGGGACCACTGGGCAGCAAGGGCAGGTGGCTTGTCACGCTGCACATCCAGGTGTGGCCAGCCTGGTGGTGAGCATGGCCTGTGGTGCAGCTCTTGGCCAGGTGCAAAGGTCACCCCGGTGGGGTTCCTGAGGCGGCAGGAGCCCTTCCTCTGTGATCAGAGGCTGCTGCAACCGGGCCACATCCTGTATAGTCCCCAACATGTTTACAAAGCTGTCTGCCTGTCAGGAGGGCAAGCTCCCTGAGGACAGGGAGCTCTTTTGTCCTTGAATTCCCTGCAGTCTTTACTCCTGATACCTCTGTAAATGTTGGCTGAATGAAGGAACAATAACATATTTAATATTTCTTGAGAGTCCCTCTCCCATCAATACTTTAAAAGCATTATTATGTCGTGTTATTCTCACAATCGTTTATTCAACTAGGTATTACTGCTTTCCCAATCAAAGACCGACTCTTAGGTCGAATGACTAGCCCAGAGTCGCCCAGAGTCACCCAGCTGGGAAGGGGCAGCGTTAGACTGGAATTAACATTTACTGTCGGAGTTCTCCCAGAGGCCAGTGGGGCCTGGGACTTGACCACCCGGGGTTTATCTGAGAGGGGACAGAGGAGGAGAGAGCAGACCGGAGGGGAGCTGGAGCAGGGGCATTCATGAGCAGATTGTTCACTGGCCTTGCTTCTAGCTCTCCGCAGCCGGGTGGTGCAGGTGCCGGTGGCAAGTACTGGGCCAGGGGAACATGGCAGGGCCCTGACAGCAGGAACCATGGAACAAATCTAGGAGTTAGGGGTGTGCATTTGGTGCTGCTGGTGAGTTCAGTACAAATCTGGAGTGGGCATGAAGGGGGCAGGCATTTACATGGTGAAACTGGGAGAGATGAGAAATTGGGAGATCCTCTGCCCTCCTTCCAAAGAGTCCACACCTCTTCCTTGAGAGAGGGTCCGCACTTGTCTCTTCTCTTATGGAAACTGAGCGTGAAGGGGTCTTTCCAGCCAGAAGTAGCCCTCTTTGTGTGCGGCTGGCAGCTAGTTTAGGTGATTCAGAATAAGTACACATTTTTAATTTAGTAGATTTATAAAATCATACACTGTATTTCCCACAGCTCCAGGGCATGTATACAAATTAAATTTATAATTTAAAGTGGATGCAGGGAGAACAGAGGCCTGGAGCAACACTCATCAAACACTTTCACAGCTTAGCAGGGGAGCATTGGATCCGGGGCCTGGGTCTCCAAGAAGGCTGCCCACTGTGGGAGGTCTCCCCCGGGCTGGGCCCCTCCCTGCCTGCCCCGAGAGACAGCCCGGAGGACAGCCAGAAGAGCATGGCCTCAGGTCTCTAAGTAATTGTAAAGGCACTCTAGAGGGTGAGCTGGGGTTCTCAGAGTCCACAGGGTCCGGCCCACAGGTCTGGGGGGTCCGGCTTCATGTGGATGCCTGGGAACAAACAACGTTTGAACCTGCCCAGAGGAGACAGCTGTCCTGCTGCCCCCACCGGGTGTTGCCTGTGGGAACGAAGGGCAAGTGCCGTCAAACCTGGCTTTTGAAGAGAAGCTGTCGAGCTAAACTTTTATATGAAAATCTTGTGGCTCTTTCTGTAGGTCAATAGCTAATTCAGATTTTTTAAAAAATTCTGTGTGGGCCAAATAGAACAGGAGAGCCAGATGTAGATTGTGTGCAGCAAGTGCGCAAACTCTGCTCTGTAAAGCAGTACTATGGAGCGGCTGGCTGCAGATCCGGCTGGTCTGCGGCCTGTTAGGAACTGGGCTGCACAGCAGGAGGTGAGCGGCCGGCCAGCGAAGGAAGCTTTGCTGCCTTACTGCCTGAGCTCTGCCTCCCGTCTCCGCCCAAGCCAGAAAGGCTGGGGGCCGCTGCTGCTGCTGTAGAGAATGTTGCAGCTGAAGAAGAGGTAGAAGGAAGGCGGGAGGGCGGGTGAGGTGTGCTGGTGCCCGTTGTGCAGGCCGTACCTCACTCTTCACTCTGACCGTCAGTTCTGCTGCTCACGGAATAGTAGCCCCGTTTACCTGTGCACACGGTGAGTGACCAGTCAGAGTGACTGCTGGTGGCCCTCAGTGCCTGTCCTACCTGGTAAGGGGGCCTTTGTTCACATGTAAATAACCAGCAGCCAAAGAACTCAGAAATCATGGGTGTTCAACAGTTCAAGCTGTGGGAATAGTTCAGTCTGACTTCCTTAATGTGCTTGGCTCTCAGAGACCCCGTGGCCACTCCTCTCTCCAGCGTGGGCTGGTCTTCTCCTCGGGTGCTCACCATGCGGTTGGTTGCACGCATCACTCAGGGTTCACATCAAACGTTACCTCCTCAGAAAGGCCTCCTTGGCCATCCTGGAGAAGGCAGCCCTCACGGCTGTTGCCTTGTTGAATCGCCCTCTTAATTTCTTCGGTGCAGTCACTGGGCTCTAAAACGATCTCACTTATTACGTGTCTTTCAGCAGTAAGATGGCAGTCACTCCATAACTGAGCTGTACCAAAGTCACCTTCTATCCTTATTATCTAGAACATATGACAGGACTTGGGTAAATGCTGGCCTCTCGTCAGAATCGGTCCTCCCCTCTCCTGTGATGCTTTCGCATTGCATATTGCCATTACTAGACTCTCTCCCCTCCTTCCCGGCTTTGTGACCCCGAACAGGGAAAAAGTTCTGTGTGCCTGCTTTATACCATCTTGTTTTGAAAGAACACTAAATGATAAGAAAACACCACCCAGCATGTGGAATTTGTAATATGGGCAAGAGGAGGCCTACGGCCAATTTGGGAACCTTTCTGACCAAAAACTCTGTTTGCTTTGGCCATGCCGAACTCTTCTAGTTTCTGGAAACTGCCCCTGGCTGGAACTCCTTGCTCCTGTTTCAGTCTCGGCTCAGCTGGCACACTGTGCAGAGCGCCTCAGTTCCACTGTCCTGGGCTCTCACGGCAACCAGCACCACCGCCATCACACCTCCTACCGCGCTTTCACGTCGTCTGTGTCTGCCGCCCTTTGTCCGAACAGACACCGAGCACCTGCTGGGGACAGAGCTTGTGTATGGTTCTGGCAGGAATGACTGCAACAATAGTTGGGGCCTGACCTGGCAGCTCAACTGGTGAGAGAGTCATTCCAATATGCCAAGGTTGCAGGTTCAGTCCCTGGTCAGGGCACCTACGAGAATCAACCAATGCGTGCATGAATAAGTGGAACAACAAATTGATGTTTCATGCGCTCTCTCTCTCTCTCTCTCTTTCTTCCTCTCTCTAAAGGTCAGTACGTTTACCAAAAAAACCAGCTGACATTTACTGACCACTAACCATGTGTCAGGGCCCAGTGCCTTCGGGAACTGAGGCACCAACGGCATAGGTAATTTTTCTTAGATCTTAGTATGCAACCAAGCCAACATTCGCACTTGGAAAACTTGACTTCAAAGCTTTTGCTCTTAACCTTGGAACTAGACTGCCTCCCAAGCAGATGTTCAGGGAATACGAACTGGCTAACGGATGGATCTCACAGGGCCTCGCAGAAGGGATCACTAAACCTGTGCTGTTTACAACTGCTGTCAGGTCATAATTTCCGTTACAGGCATGATAGTCGTCCCTTGGTGTCCTTGGGGGATTGGTTCCAGGACTGCCCACAGACACCAAAATCTGAGGAAGCCCAAGCCCCTTATATGAAATGTCTTCTGTCTGCACGTGACCTACCCTGGTATGTAGGCGACAGCAGCTTGTACCTGGGCATCTCCTCATTCCACTGGGTTCAGTGTCGTGCTTGGCACGTGGCAAGGTCAAATTTTGCTTTTTGGAACTTCTTAGGACTTGCCATTTTTCAAAATTTTTTGAGTTGCAGTTGGTTGACTCCATAGATGGGAAACTTGCAGATACAGATGGGCTGCTGTACTCGATTTTAAAAGGCAGTCTCAGGGCACGCCAAGCTGAGTGCTCAAATCTTAACCATCCGCCTTGGAAATAGAAAGCCGGCACCGTCGGTCTCAAGGGAGCTCCAGGCAGGGTTGCGTTGGTCAGCTCCTCCCGCTGTTGGGGAAAGACCTCAGAAAGCACCTGGCGTGGGCTGGGCGCAGCCCGCCTGCAGCATCCAGGCCTCAGCTCTCAGCCGACCCTTCTCCCTTTCCCCCTAGATCTCCTGCGCTGCTGTTGACTGCGTCAGAGATACGAACCAGGACCTGTGTCAACAGGAGGCCATCAAGGGCTACCCCACTTTCCACTACTACCACTACGGGAAGTTTGTAGAAAAATACGACAGTGATCGGACGGTGAGTTGGGGAGAGGAATCTGCCCTGAGCTCTTTCTGCTGATGGGCAGGGAAACCACCCCTGAGGAGCAGCAGAGGGGGCCTCCAGAGGCCCATCAGGGCTGCGAGGTAAGGGCCTGGGCCAGGCCGGAAGAAGGTCCCAAGAGGTTGTCACAGAGGTCCTGCCCCAGAGCTGGGGTGGCTTCCAGGGTGAGGGGGTTTCCTTGCCCACTTCGCAGGGCTTCTCTGTGGAGCAGCCAGCCCTCCCACCCCTCCCAGCGTCACCCGCTGCCCCCGCTGGTTCGCCTGCCCGTTTCTGTATGTGGAGGGTCAGGGAAGGGAAGTGCGGGAGAGCACGCACATCTGTATTGGGTTAAAATTCCCCTCCTCTCTCTCTTTCTCTGCCCTTCCCTACAGGAATTGGGATTTACCAATTTTATTCGAACCCTCCGAGAGGGAGACCACGAGAGACTAGGGAAGAGGAAAGAAGAGTTGTAATGTCTGCCTCAGAGAAAGCTTTTCCATTACACTGTGAATGATACCCTGTTTTATTGTTCTTTCTGAATCTCCACACGTCTGAAGACAGTTTTTTAGAGGCGCTTATGGCCATTTTGTACAATTTTGAAATAAAATTAAGCCAGTTGTTTGGTGGTGTGGGTTACTTCTGCAGAGCCGGTACTGACAAGGGACGGCACTCTTGTTCTCCCTCATCCCACCTCGTGTTCTGGGAGGCCCTGCAGCCCAGGGCCCTCCACACGGAAGCCGCTCCCGTGGGCGGGCAGCGCGGGGCGCCGGCCCCTGCCCATCACTGAAGAGCAGAACGAGGGAATTGGGCCACAGAGTAGTCTGTCAGAAGAAAACTAGTGTTACGAGGAAATGCATCCAGGTGATTGGGGAAAATGGGATGCTGAAGCCAACGGGAACCAACCATTAGCGTTTTCTGGGTCATTGTGGTTCCAGTCTTGTGTTTTCCTGGAACTCATTTACATATTTTTCTTTCTCCCGCAATTTCTGTCTTCTCTCCCTCCTTCCAGTCCCTTCACGCTCTCCCTTTGAGTGGAAGTCTCTGTGTCAGGGATGAGTGCAGTGACCAAGCCCAGGCTCCAAGGGGCATCGGAAGGGAGTGGAGGAGGGGACTTTGAGGCTGCTTGCCCTGCACACGGGCTGGAAGGGGTGGTGTGGGGAATGTGGCGGTGTATTCTCTATGCAGATGTCGGGTCTGTTAACCAGCCTGCTCCCGACCACGGTGACTTCCCAGCCTTCACGCCACCTTCTCCAAGCACGGTGCCACCCAGGTTCACAGCTCTGATGCCTCACTCTGCCTCCTGCCTGTGTTCCATCCTCCCAACCATTTTTCCCACTAGCCCTGCTTTCTGCATCCCTGCATGACTGACACCCCACCCTGTGCCCACTGGTGCTGCAGAGCCAGAGCACCCCATGCTGCGTCCACTAAGTATTTTCCCACAGGGCATAGAACTGCCTCGCACCGGCTGCCTTGGCTTCAGTGGTAAGCAGTGGTCCCGGTACTGGGCAGCACAGTGTGGTGGCCTTGCTGGGAATGTTCAGCCCTGTTTCCTGGTCTGGCCCCCTCCCTCATAGCCTTTGTCCTTCTTGCTGATAGGTTGGTGGGGAGGAGGATCAGAGCCCCAGAGTTCTTTGTGCTGTGTTGACAAGGTGCCACTCCCAGAGCTCTTAAGTGAAATCGAAAGTTCTGAGAGCTCTTGTTTTGGACAATGTCCCAACTTCCTGATACCCCTGCCTGCTTCCACATCATCTGTTCAGTCTTTCATTCCCTCTACTTCCTTAGCAGTGCCCCCTCCAAAAAAGCCACACATGTAAAAAAAGAGCATGCCCTAAATAAATAGTTTAGCGACCCAGTTCAGCAGGGAGGGCCTGAGCTTAATTCTAGGCAGCACAGCTTCCTGTGTGGCCAGGACTCAGAGCTCCCCTGGGTCCCCACAGAGCGGTGTGAAAGCTGGCTGAGCCTGGCTAATTAGCTTCCTGGGGTGTCATCTCAGTGAGGTCACAGCTGGCCTCAGAGGTTCAGAGCAGCAGCAGGGATAAGGTGGTGGCCAACCAGGGCTGGAGAAGGAAGGAGCGTGGCCAAGCCCCAGGCTTCAGTAGCAGGCAGTGACAGAATGCCCCTCAGTGGCCACCATGTCAGGTGTGGCATTGACCAGCACGGGGAGTGAGGATCTGTAGGAGCTGGTGTGGGTCTAAGTGCCCCCTCACTGTCACTGGGACAGAGTGAGCCTTTGTCCACATCTCACGTGGAAGGGAGGACAGGAGCTCTGAAAGATGACATTTACCTGGGGAATCATCCAAGAATTGCCTAAAGGTAACTCTCAGTTTATTGGCTCAGACTGCGATCACCACTTGTACTGCAGGAGTGGACACCGTGTGAACACAGAGCTCCTACGTGCCTGAGGGAACGGGGCGCCCATCCTGAGCACAAGAGTGCAGGTGAGGCCCGGCCAGTGCAGGCTGGAGAGGACCACCGTTCCTCGTTCCAGATCTTATAAGATAGATCTCGGTTAATCAAGCCCGAGATTGCAGGCTCATCGTCAACAAAAACCATCAAAACTTTTTCACACTGCTAATGGAAAAGATCAACCCTGGATCATTAATTTTCTTGGAGTATTTTTTTTCACCAGTGTTCAAGGTAATATATGTGATATAAGACTTTGAAAAATGTAGAAGAAAACTTACATCACTCAAAACCCTGCTATCACCAAGTACTGTTGAATGCAGTCCATTTTTCATCACAAATGAAATTGCTCAGTGTTTTATAACTTTAAAAAGTTCTGTAAAATATTTTAGTGTTTTCCTATATCATTAGCTATTCTGCCTCAACATAATTTTTAAAGACTATATAGCAGAGTTTCTCAACACTGTTTCTTGGCACTATTGACATTTTTGAGACAGGTAATTCTTTGTGGTGGGGGTGCTTTCCTATTCATTGTACAATTTTTAGTGGTATCTCTGGCCTCTACCCACTAAAATGCCAGTAGCACCTCCTCCCCCCAAATTATAACAAGCAAAAATGTCTCTAGACTTTGCCAAATGTTCTGGGGGGGGGCCTCGAAATCCCCCAGCTGAGAACTATTGCTGTATAGTACTTCATGGCATGTAAGTATAATCGTTTACTTATAAATCTATTATTAGATGTATATGTTATTAGCAGTTATTCCTAACCATGAATAATACTTGAATGAACATCTTTGGTTGGGTTATTTTACACAATTTATACGTTTTCAGAAGTGCCTTTCTGGGTCAAAGAATATGCTTATCTTTAAGGCCTGTGATATGTATTGTCTATTTTCCTTCAGTGGTGTGCCTATTTATACTCTTACCAAGACTATATGAAATTACCTGGTTTTCTAAACTGCTAGCTTTTGGAATTATAATTTTTAAAGATATTTGCAAAGTTTTCATATAACTTTTAAGACTATTTTTCTAGTTACATTTTATCTTGAAAATTCATCTTTGTTTTAGCCTGCCAGGATACTTTAGAATCTATTTCTGTCTCTTTCTGTCCTTAACTTTATGTCACTTGCAAATCTGATGAGAATTAAAATGTTGTTAAAGAATGTAGCCTACAATCCTGCACAGCTTTTTACCATTTGGACGCATTTTCAGCCACATTCCATGTGATGCTCCCACAGTCCCGTGGTGTATATGAGGAGGCTGAGGCTCTGGGAGACAGGTCATTTGTCCAAGGTCACAGAGGTGGCTAAGTGGCAGAACTCAGAGGCCACACAGGGTTTCCTCTCTCCCATGACCAATAAGACTTAGTTGGAGATTTTTCCTTCTAGTGATTGTTGCTTCCTTTTCAAGCCCCCACTAATCATTATTGTACTAAACAGCATAATGCCGCTCAATACGTCTTCCCACTTCTGATCAAGATGGAGGTGTACATAAACATGCCTCACCTTCTTGCGAAACCACATCAAAATTACAACTAAACTACAGAACAACCATCACTAAATCATCAGAAGTCGAGTTGAATGAAGTCTGACAACTACAGAGCTAAAGAAACCAAATCCATCCCGACCAGTAGGAGATGCGGACACACAGAACAGGCTGGTCCTACGCCCCATGTGTGGTGGATAAAAATTTGGGAAGAATACCTTGGGAACAAGGGACTCCAGCCTCACACTAGGCCTCCCAGCCCAGGGTTCCAGTTCCAGGAAGATAAGCCCCCATAATTCCTGGCTGCAAAAACCAGCAGGGTTTGAGTTGGTGAAAGGAACTACTGGATTCCCAAGCAATTCTTTTTAAAGGGCCTGCACACAGAATTACTCAAATTCACTCTCTCTGAGTTCCAGCATGGGGGTAGCAGCTTGAAAGGCACCAGTGGCATACAGGGAGGAACTGAAGTGTCTGCAATCAGGGTGAGAACTGGGGGATAGTTTTCTCCCAGACAGAATGGTGGGCAGAGGTCATTGTTCCTCTTCTGAACCCTTCCCCCATAGCCACAGAACCAGCAGGTGGATACCATATCTGAGACTCCATCAACCTGGCACACACTGTTTGCCCCACCCTGGGGATTCCCTGACACTCTGCCCCACCCAACTTAGAGCCCACCAAAGCTGTAATAGTAGCTTTACCATATGAATGGCTTGTCTTGGCTAATGCTTCACACCTTTCCAAATCCTCCCAAACAAGCAATAGCTGGCCTCAGTGAGCCCCCATCCTCTTATACCACTTGCTAATTGGCCCCAGGCCAAGAAATAGCAGCAGCCAGTCTTGCATTATAGCTTGGATTTGCCTGGAAGCCTCCAAGACCAGTACAAGTTATCAGCCATCTGAAATTGCTTTGTACCTAATGCTGGGTGCCCCTACACAGAACACAGGTGGTGGCTTACCCTGGCCTGCAACACCGAGAAATCCCAGAGCTTGCGCACCCAATAGACAGCTACAGACTATGTCAGGGCACCACCTCCCTGCCCCTTCACAGCTTATCCTCCACAGAGAGTGGTTGGTGGTCAGTGGTCACAGTCAATCATTGCATCTGTCTCACTGACCTGAGTAAATCCTCATGACCTGCCAACAGCAACCAAGGCTCAACTACAAGAGGAGGGTGTACTCAGCTCACACAAAGAGCACACCTTGAGTACCCAGCTTGGGTGATACAAGAGGCTGTGCCACTGGAACCTTCAGGACACCAACATTAGGCCACACTAGCAAGACGGGGAGTCACAGCAGCTCTACCTAATAGAAACAAATATAGGAAGGCTGCCAAAATGAGGAGAAAAACAGCCCAAATGAAATAACAGATCAAAACTCCAGAGAAAGTACTAAACGAAATGGAGATAAGCAATCTATCAGATGTGGAATTCAAAACACTGGTTATAAGGATGCTCAAGGAACTTAGTGAGGACCTCAGCAGCATAAAAAGGATGCAGGCGGAAATGTAGATTACACTAATAGAAATGAACAATTTACTGGGAAACAACAGTAGAGTGCCTGAAACCAAGAATCAAATAAGTGATTTGGAACATAAAGAAGCAAAAAACAAACAGAACAACTAGAAGAAAAAAGAACCCACCCAAACAAGGATGGTGTAAGGAGCCTCTAGGACAACTTCAAGTATTCCAACATATGCATCATAGGAATGCCAGAAGGAGAAAAGAAAGAGCAAGAAAATTGGAAGTCTAATCAAAACAATAATAAAAGAGAACTTCCCTAATTTGGTGAAGGAAATTAGATATGCAAGTCCAGGAAGCACAGCAAGTCCCAAACAACATGGATGCAAAGAGGCCCACTCCATGACAAATAATTTAAGTGCCCACAGGAACAAGTATAAAGGACACATGGACAAAAACTAGGGGGGGGTGGAAATGAGAGGGAGGTGGGAAGGGCTGGGTGGGTGGGCTGGGATGGGAGTAAAAGAAAATTGTACTTGAACAACAATTAAAATAAAATTTAAAAAAAGAAAAAAAGTAATTTCAATGCCAAGGATAAAGATAAAGAGAGGATCTTAAAAGCAGCAACAGAAAAACAGTTAATTACCCACAGGGGTGTTCCCATAAAACTTCCAGCTGATTTCTCAAAAGAAACTTTGCAGGCTAGAAAGGATTGTCAAGAAATATACAAAATCATGAAAAGACTTTGGGGAACTACATCCCCTCAGGGAACTACATCCAAGATTGCTCTCCCCAGCAAAGCTATCATTTATAATCAAAGGGCAGATAAAGACCTTCCCAGACAAGAAAAAAACTATCTGAGTTTATCATCACCAAACCATCCTTATATGAAATGTCAGAGAGATGTCTTTAAGAAAAAGAATAAAACTATAAACAATAAAATGGCAATTAACACATACCTATCAACAATTGAATCTAAAAATCAAACTAAGCAAAGAAGAAGAACAGACAAAATCATGGAAATGGAGAGGGTTTTGATGGTTGCCAGATGAGAGGAGGTTTGGGCGAATGGGTGAAGAAGTGAGGATATTAAGAAGTACAAGTTGGTAGTCACAGAATAGCCATGGAGATGTACAATATAGGAAATGGAGTAGCCAAAGCACTTACACACATGACCCATGGACATGAACAAAGGGGTGGGGACTGCCTGAGGGAGTGGGGGATTCTGGGTGGGTGCAGTGAAGGGGGAGTAATTGGGACAACTATAACAGCATAATCAATAAAGTATAATAAAAAATAAGTCCTCCCTTTCCTAGACTATGACTTAGGCAGCTCTCACATAATTTTGGACTCTGGGGGAAGATTTGTCTGGACCAAAAAAAAAAAAGAAAGAAAAAACAACCTGCAATTATTTTAAACAAAGTTTGTCCTTCAAACTCTTACCCAATATTGGTATTTAAAATTTATTTTTATTATATGTACCTTCTCTGTAAAAAATCAACAAATACCTAACTCATGCCTACATATGTATAACATATATTTATATATAAAATGTATGCTTAGTTATTAACTTAGTGTGCATATGTGTGTGTGTGTGTGTGTGTATACAGACATATATGGAGAGAGAGAAACTCAATTTTTGCTCTCCAATTTCACGTCCCACAAATAACTACTGTCAAGTTTGCTGTGTGTCCAAAACAACAGACAACAAGTGTTGGAGAGGTTATGGAGAAAAGGGGACACTAGTGCACTGTTGGTGGGACTGCAGACTGGTACAACCACTATGGAAAACAGTATGGAACTTCCTCAGAAAATTAAAAATAGATCTGCCTTTCGACCCAGCAATTCCACTGCTGGGACTATATCCTAAGAATCCTAAAACACCAATCCAAAAGAACCTTTGCACCCCAATGTTCATAGCAGCACAATTTACAATAGCTAAGTGCTGGAAGCAACCTAGGTGCCCATCAGTAAATGAGTGGATCAAAAAACTATGGTACATTTACAGAATGGAATTCTATGCAGCAGAAAGTTTGCTGTGTGTCCTTCCCAGCATTTTGGTTTTTATTGTTGTTCATAAACAAATACGTAGTATGCTTTTTATGTGTGTGTCTGTGTATGTATGTGTATACATGTATGTATGTGAATATATATATTTTTTTATTCAGAAAACTCTTTTCCACTACAAGATCACATATAAATTTATTCCTGGCATTTTAAAATGCATCTCAAATTTATTTTGATTTAAGGAATGACAAAGACATCCAGCTTTTTGTCTTTCAAAATGGTTAGTCACTTGTCCCAATACTATTTTTCTTTCCTCACTGAATATCACTTTTACCATATAGTGAAGTTCAAAATTTGGATGTCATGCTTTCTTCCCTGTTCCACTAATCTATGTATTCTCATTTTATTTTATTTTCTTATTCTGATTTTAATTAATGTTTTAATTTTTAGAATTTTCCTAGCTTTTTTGCATATTTTTGTTTGTTTAAACTTTTTGCCTTAGCTTTCAGGTCCTTCCAAGCAAAGACTACCCTGTCTGTGTCAGTGTAATGCTCATCCTCTAGGAACAAACAAGGTGGTGGGGTCGTCTCTTTCTTTTCTCGTCCACCAACATTATGCTGTTGGCTCTGAGCAGTGAGCCAAATCTCCTTCCTTGAACCTGATCTTATGGACTTAATCAAAGCAGCTTTTTTTGCTGTCTGCAGCCTTTGTGTTGCAAGGCTCGGCGAGCTGGGCTTTCCGGGCGCTCTCCTACAAGGTCTTTCATAAGTGCCCTTCTTGCTCCTGTGCTTTGCGATCTGAGCTCCCCTCCCAGTGCAACCCCCACTCGATTCTTTTATGTGTATCCTCCTTTTCTTCTCACTGAGGTCACTTCCGATTGTAAAGTCAAAAAACGCATTCTCAAGAACTTCCTCGTCCTCTTCAGCCACATCTCCTACTCTGAATATTTTAGTTTAGAGGGAAGGCAGTCTTTCTAGAACAGCCACCTTCCCAGCCGGAGCTGAGAGTGGGGCCCCACAGATCCCAGCTGCCCTCCTGTCTCAAGCTCTAAGTCCCTCGGGATGAGGAAAAGTCAGGAAGGCTGCCATCAGCCTCTTGTCATTGGAAACTCCAGGGGCTGAATTCCCTACAACTACCAGGATTTTCTGCTACTTCACTGTCTGGGAAAAGGATAGATCAACATCCTTGCCCTTCTTTCCCCTGGTGCTATTGTTCTCAGTTCTGATTGCATGGCTGATCACCTGAAGAGCTTTAAAAACTACCAAGGCCAGTGCCCCATCCCCAAATAGCTGAGCCAGAATCTCTAGAAATGGGGCCCTGGTACCCACATGTTTCAAGAGATCTCCAGGTTGTGCTAATGTGCAGCTGGAGTCAGAACTAGCAGATTCACTGGTGTGCAATGCTGAGCTTATACAATATATTTGGAAGCAAGGCTAGAAAAAACTTGGAAAAATCAAGGGAAAGAAGTTTTCCAACAAAAGTATTCTTCAAAACCTTGGGAATTTTTTGGTAGGATTAAGTAATTAAGTTGCATGTGATCTCTTGCTACCTTTAACTCTCCTGAAATTTGTTTCTAAAGAAACATTCAGTAGGAAGCTGTATGTGTAAATCTGCCCACATTATCACTGCAATCAGCACAGGGTCTGTGCAGTAAAAATACCTTGACTTTAAGTCTCAAAGGCAGCAAAGTAAGTCACAGTAACAAACCTCTATATTTGTCCAGACCATAGAGTGAGCCGCACACGCAGAACATGATGCTTCAAATGCTGCCACATCACGGGGTGTTCAGCCTGGCATCTAGGCTGGGAGTCTGCCAAGCAAATGTCTCCTCTAACAGGATGTTAAAGCCTCGGCAGGCTCATTCCCATCATCAACTGACTGCTTTCACCCCTCTGCTTTCTGCAGCATCGGAAAAAATTGGTCTGGGTTTCCAAATTATTCTATCATGAAATAAACTAACATGCGAAAGCATGGAGGAGCCTATCTGAATGCACGCAGACACTGGGTTTTCAGAAGTAGAAAACACTGAAAAATAAAAGGTGTCTGAAGAAGGTAATTTGCCGACAGCAATAGCTCAGAGAACATATTAAAGTGACTCAAGCTTCATTGTCAGGATGAGGCGGAAGGTTCTTCAGATGCATGACGTGGCTGGCGGTGGAATCTGGGAATGTAACTTTTTTTTATACATGCATTCAATCTTGTTTTCAGCCTCATTCAGATGGACTTAAGGCTTCCAAACTCTAACCTACCCAGAGTCCTGTGGTACGAATCTGTTTCTGGGATTTTCGACAGCCAGGTGGGACTTCTGATGTGCTGAGCCACTGACCACCCACCGGCATGACAGAGTCTAGGAACTGCCTCCCAACACTGTTCTTCCCTCAAGAATTACAGCTCCCAGCCTCCCTCGCAAACATCCACCAGTGACAGATCCCTGATTTGTGAGGACTGAAACTCATGCAACTTAAGGCCCCTTGTAACACAGCCGCTCCAAACCAAGGAGCTGCTCTTCTGCTATGATATTCCGAAAAACCTCCTGGAGGACCAGCTGGTGTGGACATGCCGTGGACATGCCTTTTATTACTCACATTTTAGGAAAGTGCGCTGATTGTGGGGATCAGTGCATGAGCGACTGTGCCTTGCCTCCAGCCTTGGTGCTACTCACAGTGTTAGAGAAAGTAGCCTGTGAACACTCGACACTTCTGTGATGAACACAGGAGCATTGGGAGAGCTGGGGCGTCCAGACACACACTGTTTTCCTCGTTCCTTATGACTGCCATCTGCTCTCTGAGGTCGTGGCAAGGCCATGTCCTGACTTCCCCCATAACCCTTTTAAGAAAAATAATACAAAATTAGGGACAAACGCAAATATTTATTTACAATGTAGAGGAGAAATCACAAGTAAACGCTTAAAAAGCTGACACTACCAGAAAAACAATACCGTATTTGCGGGTGGTGGTGTTTATTTTTCTTCAGGAGTCTGTTCAAATGTCATCTCCACAGGGGGATGAGCCCCTACACAATGAAGTCAGTGCCCTTTTTTCAGTTTTCATTCCCCTGCTCTGCTTTCTTTTATTTCATAGCACTTATATTTCAGGTGTCATGTGTTCTTACTTGTTTATTGTCTTTTCTGCTCAGTGGAAGGTAAGCTTTATGAGGGCAAAGACATTTTGTCTACTTCTCCATGTTGCCCAACACTGCAGTTATGGTAAGTGCTCAATGAATGTTTGTTGTATAAATGTTGAATATTTTCACACAGGGTTCAATATTTTACAGTTTTATAGATTATCATCCAGTTTTTATAATAATATGCATTGATATATGCATATTATAAAAAGAACAGGAGTACATAGGTCAAAATATTAAAATTGATTATATCTGATGATGATGGCATTTTTCTTCATCCTGCTTTCTGATTTCTTTTCAATGATGTATTTAAAGTTTTACATAAGTTAGAAACCTTTTACTTCTAACATATAAAGAAGGGCTGGATATAAAATGTACCTAGTAAGATCCTGGTTAGTTTTAGTTTAGTTTTGTTTTTTTAATTAAAAAAGACTTAAGCCCTGGCTGTTGTAGCTCAGTGAATTGAGCACGGGCTTGGGAACCAAAGAGTTGCCAGTATGATTCCCAGTCAGGGCATATGCCTGGGTTGCGGGCCAGGTCTCCAATAGGGGGCACGCCAGAGGCTACCACACATTGATGTTTCTCTCCCTCTTTCCTTCCCATCCCCTCTCTCTAAAAATAAATAAATAAAATCTTTAAACAAAGACTTGAAGGAACTTCAGCATAAATTAATAGTGGTTACCTCTGGAAATTAGAATAACAGGTGGTTTCCTGGCTGGCGTAGCTCAGTGGATTGAGTGCGGGCTGCGAACCAGGCATCGCAGGTTCGATTCCCAGTCAGGGCACATGCCTAGGTTGCAGGCCATGTCCTCAGCAACTGCACATTGATGTTTCTCTCTCTCTCTCCCTCTCCCTTCCCTCTCTAAAAAATAAAGAAATAAAATCTTAAAAAAAAAAGAATAACAGGTGGTTTTTATTTCTTCATACTTCATTGCATTATTACAGTTTTTAAATGGGTGTGAATTACTTTCATAATGCATGAAAATCAATACACTAATGTAAAGATAAAAAAAGAACAGTAGTTTTAAAAAGTGAGATCTCCGTAACTAGAGATATGTAGGTATTTGGTGATATTCAAAAGAAGGTCATGGGAAGACAAAAAATAGGGCACCTAGAAAGAGGGACTATGGCAGGAATCGGGGCATTGATGAGAGATTAAGATAAAATTGTTAATAGCATAAGAAAGAAGAAACCAGCCCCAGAGAAGGATGAATATAATAATGGAGAAGTGGAGAAGAGAAAGGCCCACAAATTCAGTAAGCTGACTTTCCCTCATTTTGATTCAAATAAGAGCCCACCTTCAGAGCTTCCTAAACAGTCCTATAATAACACATTAACAATAATGTGGATTTCCGGTCAAGATGGAGGTGTGGGTAGACATACTTTGACTCCTTACACAACCATAGAAAGAATTACAACCAGATCCCAAAACAAATAACACCCAGAACAGCCAGAAAATCAAGCTGTATCTAAGTATAACAACCAAGGATTTAAAGAAGCCACATTCATCCAGATAGGTAGGAGGGGCAGAGTTTCAGAGACAGGCAGAGAAGCAGTTTGGCACAGAAGAGGTGGCGGTGGCAGTGGGATGGATGGTCCCACATTCATGCATGGAGGATAAAAATAAGGAGGGAGCCCTGGCTGGTATGGCTCAGTGGATTGAGTGGTGGCTGGCAAACCAAAGTGTCTCTGGTTGATTCCCCGTCAGGGCACATACCTAGGTTGCAGGCCAGGTCCCCAGTAGGAGGCATGTGGGAGACAACCACACTTTGATGTTTCTTTCTTTTTCTCCCTCCCTTTCCCTCTGTCTAAAATTAAATAAATAAAATATTTTTTAAAAATCAGGAAGGGACTTCCAATCAAGACGCAGGCATAGGTAGACATACTGTGCCTCCTCGCACAACCAAAAGGACAATAACAAATTTAAAAAACAAAAAATAACCAGAACTGCTAGAAAATTGAATGGTATGAAAGCCCACAACCAAGGAGTTAAAGAAGAAACAATGATCCAGACTGGTAGGAGGGACGGAGATGGGCAGCCGGGACAGAGAGGACTCCAGCAAGGTGGCAGCTGCTAGAGTGGGTGAGGTGGTAGCTGGCAGAGCAGGTAGTCCCACATTTGCATGCAGATAAACTGGGAGGGACAACTGGGGAGTGAGACAGTCACACAACCCAGGGTCCCAGTGTGGGAAAATAAAGCCTCAAAACCTCTGACTGAAAAAATCTGTAAGAGTTGTGGCATTAGGAGAAACTCCCAGTCTCACAGGAGAGTTTGTTGGAGAGACCCACAGGGTCCTAAAATGTACACAAACCCATCCACCTGGGAATCAGCACCAGAAGGGCCCAATTTTCTTGTGGGTAGCCCTGGAAGTGACTGAAAGCCAGCACAGAGCAGAGCAAGCAGCACTGTTCCCTCTCAGACCTCTCCCCCATGTACAGCATCACTACACAGCAACTTGGGTTTCCCTGCCCTGGTGAACACCCAAGTCTCTGCCCCTAACTACATAACAGGTGCACTGAGACAAAATAATAATAATAATAATAATGGCCAAAATGAAAATACAGATCAAAGTGCCAGAAAAAATACAACTAAGTGACTAAGAGATAGCCAACCTATCAGATGGACAGTTCAAAACACTGGTAATCAGGAAGCTCACAGAATTGGTTGAGTATGGTCACAAATAGAGGAAAAAATGAAGACTATGAAAAGTGAAATCAAGAAGAATGTACAGGGAACCAACAGTGACGGAAAGGAAACTGGGACTCAAATCAATGATTTGGAGCAGAAGGAAGAAAGAAATATTCGATCAGAACCAAATGAAGAAACAAGAATGCAATACAATGAGGAGAGGCTGAGGAACCTCCAGGATAACTTTAAACATTCGAACATCCGAATCATGGTGCCAGAAGGAGAAGAGGATGAGCAAGAAATTTGAAAACATAATGAAGGAGAACTTCCCCAATCTGGCAAAGGAAATAGACTTCCAGAAAGTCCAGGAAGCTCAGAGAATCACAAAGAAGTTGGACCCAAGGAGGAACACACCAAGGCACATCATCATTACATTAACCAAGATTAAAGATAAGGAGAAAATCTTAAAAGCAGTAAGAGAAAAGGAGACAGTTACCTACAAAGGAGTTCCCATTAGACTATCAGCTGATTTCTCAAAAGAAACTTTACAGGCAGGAAGGCTCTGGAAAGAAGTATTCCAAGTCATGAAAGCCAAGGACCGACATCCAAGATTACTCTATCCTACAAAGCTATCATTTAGAATGGAAGGGCAGATAAAGTGTTTCCCAGATAAGGTCAAGTTAAAGGAGTTCATCATCACCAAGCCCTTATTTTATGAAATGTTAAAGGGACTTATCTAAGAAAAAGAAGATTAAAAAAAAACATGTATAGTAAAATAACAGCAAACTCACAATTATTAACAACCACACCTAAAACAAACAAAAAAAAAGAAACTAAGCAAACAACTAGAACAGGAACAGAACCACAGAAATGGAGATCATATGGAGGGTTAGCAATAGGGGAGTAGGAGGAGGAGAGAGGGGGAAAAGGTACAGAGAATAAGTAGCATAGATGGTAGGTAGAAAGTAGACAGGGGGAGGGCAAGAGTAGTATGGGAAATGTAGAAGCTAAAGAACTTATGACACATGGACATGAACTAAAGGGGGGTAATGTGGGTCAGAGAGGGTGTGCAGGGTGGAGGGGAGTGAAGGGGGGAAATGGGACAACTAATAGCATAATCAATAAAGTATATTTAAAAATTAATAATGACTGCCT
>PVIA01012465.1:0-37607 GCA_004024845.1 Tonatia bakeri | reverse complement strand
AAAAAAAAAAAAAAAAAAAAAAAAAAAAAAAAAAAACAGAAGAAGAAAGAATTAAAAAAAAATGTAGTGTAAGCAGCCTCTGGGACAACTTCAAGAGGTCCAGCATTCACATCATAGGGGTGCCAGAAGGAGAAGAGAAAGAGCAAGAATTTGGAAGTCTATTTGAAAAAATAATGAAAGAAGACTTCCCTCATTTGGTGAAGGAAATAGACATGCAATTCCAGGAAACTCAGAGTCCCAAACAAGTTGCATTCAAAGAGGCCCACTCCAAGACATATCATAATTAAAATGCCAAAGGTTAAAGATAAGGAGAGAATCTTAAAAGTAGCAAGAGAATAGAAGTTAGTTACTTACAGGACAGTTCCCATAAGACTTTCAGCTGATTTTTTAAAAGAAACTTTGCAGGCTAGAAGAGATTGGTAAGAAGTATTCAGAGTCATGAAAAGCAGGGACCTACAGCCAAGATTGCTCTACCCAGCAAAGCTATCACTTAGAATTGAAGGGCAGATAAAGAGCTTCTCAGACAAGAAAAAACTAAAGGAGATCATCATCACCAAACCATTATTATGTAAAATGTTAAAGGGACTTATTTAAGACAATGAAGATCAAAACTATGAGCAACAAAATGGCAAAAAATATGTGTCTATCAACAACTAAATTTAAAAAAACAAACTAAGCAAACAAGAACAGAGACAGAATCATGGATACAGAGAGTATTTTGAAGGGTGGGATGGGAAGAGAGTGTTGGGAAATGGATGAAGAGGTGAGGGGATTAAGAAGTACAAATTAGGTAGTTACAGAATAGCCATGGGGATTTAAAGAACAGTATGAGATGTAATAGCCAAAAAAATTATATTCATGACCTTTGGACAGGAACAGTGGTGTGGGTATTGCCTGAGGGAGTGGGGGCTGCTCAAGCAAAGGGGAAAATTGAGACAACTGCAATAGCATAATCAATAAAATATAATTTAAAAATTAAAAATAATAAATTATGAGTGTGTGAAACTAAAAAAGGTAAGTAAACTCTCTAGGTAATGTAGAAATATGCCATGATAAATTGCAAAGTAGTGTAAAAACTAGATAAACTAAAGTCAATTCTCATTATTTCAGGTAGCTTTCTTCTATATAGTAGTCACCAACATTGATTATGAATACTCAGTCATTGTCCTAGGTACCTATGAGCCTCTTCTCACAACATTTTCATTAACTGATCAATACATAACCTTATTTTACATGTGCTTATATTTAAAGACATCTTTGATATATATTATTGATTCATGAGCATTGAACTTAGGGCCCACAGCACTACCTGAAGGAATTTTGACCTGAAGGAAACCTATCAAACATACCTATTTTCTCCCTAAGGCACATCACAGCTTTCTCATGCCTTGGAACACTAGCCAGCACATCGGCACTATGCTTGGAGGTCATTTTAAACAACAGAATCACCAAATCACAAAATGTGGATGCTGGGAACTGCCCTACCTGGTTTCAGAAGCTATAACCCCCTGCCCCGGTCCCCCCCCCCACACACACACCCGTGGCTAAAGCTGAGAGATCGAACTTCAGCCCGTAAGCCACTAAGGAAACGAGGCTTATCTTCCTGGCAGGGGCGCTGCTTCTACTCCTTCTTCTTCACCCTGCCTGGCCCCCAGTGCTTGGTCAGTTAGCCAATGACAGGTAAGATTCCCCAAGGGGAAAATGACCTAAGACAGGCACGATCACATGGAGGCCCTCGGGGAAGGACTTGGGGGATCATGGAGAAAGGGGATGATGGACCCTTGCCCCTCGGCTTTGACAAACCTTGAGTCCTCATTCTGTCTGAGAGAAGTGTCCTAATCTCTTGGCTGCCTTACTACCCCTGCCTGACTTAAGCCTGAGACAATGCTGGTGGTGGGTACCGCCTGTGCTGGAAAGGGCAGGTTTCCTAGGGCAATCAGGCCTAAGAAAGAATATGTAAAATCCTGTGAAACCTGCTTTGTTTAGAATGCTCTCAATTAAATAAGCGTCCAAGCAAGAAGTGAATTTGTTCCTCAAAGTTTTATAACTCTTTAGCTATCTGACCCTGACTCAAAATAGGCCCCCGTAGTTCTTTGTTATCTGTTGTTTAATCCTTACTGTCTGACAATGATTAATGAACTTCACCTGTATTCCTGTGCAAAATGAATTCAATAAAAGCCCATTAAGGAAAAGGCTCTTGGCCCTTCTCCTTTGAGAGACTGGCCACCTCTCCTCCCCAAGCAGATCATGTCTTGGTAGACTTGTTCTGATCCGTGGTGACTGAGGGGGTCCTGCAGGTGAGCCCCCCACATGTGGAGACTGTGGCATTACATGTGCCTCAAAAGCAACAACAACAACTTTTTTTTTAAATAGTGTAAGAGATGATTGAGAAAGCAGAATGTCACCTTGTTCAAATTCACCTGCGAACATGTGTGATGGGCAACAAATTTTTCAGTGTTCTCCAAATGTCCACGAATGACTGCGAAAGCCCCCGATATTGATTTGGGTGTTATAAGTAAATTTTAGTAAATAGGTGAATTTGCAAATATAGAATGCAAAAATAATGAAGATTGACTGTATCTGCTTAACTACCTGAAAATAAACAAGAAACAAATGGTTATTATGGGCAGAAAACTGGAGGAAATAAGAATATAAAATGCTAAAACCCGTAAGTAAAATGAAACAGGATATTTCCATGGTCCCAATTATTATCCTACAGACTACTGGCTAGTAACATACAGGTAAAACTTACTTTTAAAACCAATATTCATAGGTTACCACCCTAACCAAGCATCAAACTTGCATCACAAATAGTGAGTAGATTGACATTGTTACTATTATCACTTCTGAAGTATTCTTGCCCCAAATTTAATCTCCATTTAATTAAATCTTGCTCTAACTTTTGGTTTAAGGAAATCATTTTTAAGTATCTCTCAAACCTAACCATGTCTTTCTACAAGCCTGGGACCCTTACTAGGACACAGATTTTGCCATCAGAATTAACTTTCTAAAATGTAATTCTTATTATATCACTTCCCTACTGAAAATGCTCCAAATCTCCTCATATCAAGATAAAGTAAATAACTCATCTCTTTTTTAAAAAATATATTTTATTGATTATGCTATTACAGTTGTCCCATTTCCCCTCCTTCACTCCCCCCTACCCTACACACACCCTCCCACCCACATTCCCTCCTTTAGTTCATGTCCATGGGTTGTACATATACGTTCTTTGGCTTTTACATTTCCTATACTATTCTTACCCTCCTCCCCCTGTCTATTTTCTACCTACCATCTATGCTACTTATTCTCTGCACCCTTTCCCCTTCTCTCCCCCTCCCACTCTTCCACTGATAAACCTCCATGTGATCTCCATTTCTGTGGTTCTGTTCCTCTTCTAGTTGTTTGTTTAGTTTGCTTTTGTTTTTGTTTTAGGTGTGCTTGTTAATGATTGTGTTTGCTGTCATTTTACTGTTCATATTGTTGATCTTATTTTTCTTAGGTAAATCCCCTTAACATTTCCTATAATAAGGGCTTTGTGATGATGAACTTCTTTAACTTGACCTTCTCTGAGAAGCACTTTATCTGCCCTTCCATTCTAAATGAAAGCTTTGCTGGATAGAGCAATCCTTGCCTTTCATGACTTCGAATACTTCTTTCCAGCCCCTTCTTGCCTGTAAGGTCTCTTTTGAGAAATCAGCTGACAGTCTGATGGGAATTCCTTTGTAGGTAACTGTCTCCTTTTCTTTTGCTGTTTCTAGGATTCTCTTCTTCATTTTAATCTTGGGTAATGTAATTATGATGTGCCTTGGTGTGTTCCTCCTTGGGTCCAACTTCTTTGGGACTCTCTGAGCTTCCTGAACTTCCTGGAAGTCTATTTCCCTTGTCAGATTGGGGAAGTTCTCCTTCCTTATTTGTTCAAATAAGTTTTCCACTTGTTGCTCTTCCTCTTCTCCTTCTGGTACTCCTGTAATTTGGATGTTGGAACGTTTAAAGATGTCCTGGAGGTTCCTAAGCCTCTCCTCATTTTTTTGAATTCTTGTTTCTTCATTCTTTTCTGGTTGGTTGTTTCTTTCTTCCTTCTGGTCCACTCCATTGATTTGAGTCCCAGTTTCCTCCCCATCACTATTGGTTCCCTGTATATTTTCCCTTATTTTACTTAGCGTAGCCTTCATTTTTTAATCTAATTTGTGACCAAATTCAACCAATTCTGTGAGCATCCTGATCACCAGTGCTTTGAACTGTGCATCTGATAGGTTGCCTATCTCTTTGTCACTTAGTTGTATTTTTTTCTGGAGCATTGATCTGTTCTTTCATCTGGGCTTTTTTTTTTTGTCTCCATATGCCTGCTATGTATAAGGGGTGGAGCCTTAGGTATTCACCTGGGTGGGGTAACCCACTTCACTGGGTTGTGATGCTGTGAGGAAGGGGCCTGAGAGGGAACAATGACTCTTGCTCCTGTCTCTGCAGGATTTCAGTCACTTCCCCAGCTACCCACAAGCAAATTTTGCGCTTCTGGTGCTGATTCCTGTGTGGGTGGGTTTGTGTACATTCTAGGATCCTGTGGGTCTCTCCAACGAACTCCCCTGTGAGGCTGGGAGTTTCTCCCCTGGCCTCAACCCCCACGGGTGTTTTCAGTCAGTGGTTGAGGGTTTATTTCCCCGGGCTTGGACCCTGGGTTGTACGGTCTGCCCCTCTCCCCAGTTGTTTCTCCTGGCTTATCTGCACGTGAACGTGGGACCTCCCAGTCCACAATCCACTGCCTCACCCGGTCCTCCCACTGCTGCCTCGCCGGCCAGCTGCAGCCTTTTGTGCTGCGCTCCACTCCACAATCCACCACCTCATTGAGTCCACCAGCTGCTGCCTTGCCCCGCCCTGCTCCTCCAGCCACCACCTTGCTCTGAGTTCTCTCCTCCCTGACTCCACCCCTCCTATTGGTCTAGATGAATGTGTCTTTTTTAACTCCTTGGTTGTCAGACTTCCATACAGTTTGGTTTTCTATCAGTTCTGGTTTTTTTTTTTTTTGTCTTGAAATTGTTGTTGTCCTTCTTTTGGGTGTGTGAGGAGGGAGAGTGTGACTATTATACCTATGTCCCCATCTTGAGTGGAAGTTCTCATCTCTTTCTTTCTCTCCTATTCCATCTGCCAGGAACACTTTCCTCCCTCTTCACCTCTGTTTGCCTAAACAACTTCCACTCATCTTTCAAGTTTTAACTTTACTTTCTCTTGGGAACATTCCCTGACTCTCCCAAATCTGAGTTGGGGACCCTGTGAGTTTCATGTTTGGTGTAATGCTTCAGAGAAGAAAATTAGCATGCTTTGTGGGGAGAACATGCATAAATCTGTAAAAGGAATTATTCTAGTAGCAGTAGAAGTTTAAAGCCAGAGGGGACTATGAGATTATAAGCCCTCTAAGAATTCACACAAATCCTGGTGAGGGCTTTGGAACTCTAGTACAGGTAGAAAGAGGATTCCTGGGACAGAGGTTACATATATTAGTAACAACAACTACTACTACCACTGTTACCACCATTTACTGAGCACCTAGCTGCATGCTTACACCAGAGCAGTGCTATGTGCTGCCGACCTTTCTGCCTTAAGTCCTGACTGTCCAACCATCCAAAGTGAATGTTCTAATGATCAACTTACATTATTCACTCCTTGCTTAAGACCCTTTGGCCTCACAGTCAAAGTTCAGACTCAGCATGACAAACAAGGCTGTGTGACTAGCTATTCCAGCTTTATCCTTGGCTGCACCCCACAGTCATTCTCTAGTCATACTGAACTATTTACAGCAGGGGTGTCAAACTCACTTTCACCTGTCAATAAATCACAACTTTCCTTTCTGTTATTCTGCTGTATTTTTTTCCACTTTTCTACTATACTTCTCATTCTACACAGCATGAATTTCTTTACATAGTTGTCCCTCTGACTGGACTTTGAAGCCTCTGTAGTGGAACTATGTCTTACACATCTTAAAATTTACTTTTTTAAATTCATTTAGCCAACAAATTTTCCAGTCTAATACAGCCACAGAAACAACTATCTACAGTAAGCAGGCACTTAATAAATGCATAGTCAATAATTGAATGAATTAACTTGTTCTGCATGGTGGGCAGCCACAATTTCTTCGAAGAATGACTTTGGACAAGTGCATTTACAGGCACTGGTAGAAATATGATCTTCCCTCTTGGCCTTAGTTTTACTTCTGTAACATCATTTTATAACAAGCGTTAGCCCAGAGAGTAACTGTTTTCAGCAGTGTGGGCTGTATGATCTTTGTTGTCACTCCTCAGCTCTGCCTACCCAACTAGGTGGCTGTGGTGTAAAAGCAGCCACAGATAACACATAAGAGAATTAGGGTGGCTGAGTACCAATAAAACTTTATGTACAGAAGCTAAAAAAAATAATTTAAAGATTTAAAAAATTTATTTCTAGAGAGAAAGGGAAGAAGAGGGAGGAACATCAATGTGTGGTTGCCTCTGGCACGCCCCCTAGTGGGGACCTGGCCAGCAACTCAGGCATGAGCCCTGACTGGGAATCCAACCCAAGACCCTTTGTTTCACAATACCGGGGCCCCCCACCCCTTCAACCCACTGAGCTACACCAGCCAGGGTCAGATGCTAAAATTTGAATTATCATTTTCATGAGTTACACAATATCATTCTTCTGAATTTTTTTCAATCACTCAAACGTTTTAGGCTTGTGAGCCCTACAAAATTAGGTGGTGGACAGGATTTGACCTCCAGGCCTAGTTTGCCAGTATGTTTCAGAAAATTCCTTAAAAAAAAAAGTCTATGAAGTACACATACACTTTCTTTGTATTTTTTAAAAATGTATTGATTTGAGAGGGAGAAAGAGAAAAACACCGATTTGTTGTTTCCTCTTATACATGCATTCATTGGCTGCTTCTTGCATGTGCCCTGGCAAGAGATGGAAGCTGCAACGTTGGACCATGCTCTAATCAACTGAGCTGCCCGGCCGGGGCTCACACACACACCATTCTTGTGGATTACCATCTCTGCTAATTGAGTGGAAAAGGTAAACACAAAATATTTATTAGTACGCTGGAATATGTCACTGCCACATCAGTCCCCGTGGACCAGAAGCCCATTTACCCAGTGAATAAGATACAGTTACGCGGTACTAACAAAATAACACAACCCCAGGGATACGAAATTGGCCGGCGGCAGGGCTCCGCAGAGCACGGGCGCCTTCCTCCCCGGAGCTGCCGCCCCAGGCTCGGCCTCTCCCGCGGGCGCGGGAGGGCGCAGACGCACTGCTTCCGCCTTCCTCCAATCTCGACCCTCGACGCGTTCCGTTCGTGCGTGGAGGGACCGGGCGGGAGCAGAGGCACCTCCGTGGGCCGGGGCTGCGGGGCGTGGCGCGGGTCGGCCCAGCGACGGCGCGGATGGAGGACTCGCAGGCGTTCTGCGTGGCCGAGGAGCGCAGCGGCCACTGCGCCGTGGTGGACGGAAACTTCCTCTACGTGTGGGGGGGCTACGTGGTAAGGGGAAGGGGCGGGACGGGGCGGGCTCGCGCCGGGAGCCCTCTCGGCCCGACCGCGAGGACGCGGAGCGCCCGCCCGCGCGCGGCCCGCAGGCGGGGTGGTTGGCGGCCTAGGCTGGCCCGCGCCTGCCCACCGCCCCCTGCGCCGGTCCGCTGCCGCCCGCCCCTCCGCCGTGGGCCGCTCTCCGGGCGGCGCCGGGCCTTGACGCCAGCCTGCCGGCTCGGAAAGCCTTCGAACCCGGTTCGGGGCTCTTCCCATTCCCACTCTTTCCCAGTCTCGCTGCCGTCCAGCGCCCCGGGCTTTCCCAACACTAAGTCGGTGACTGCGCGGTGGGGACCGAATGCTTTAAATGCTTGCGGGGACCGAAAAGTACCCCGACGACGCCGTGCTGCATTATCGTGTGAATACTTCTTTATCGCCATGGCGCAATAAGAAATTTAAAAAATTGAAAACCGAAACATTTAATAACATTTAAATTCCTAAGCAATTTTTAGTGTCATTCCTTTACCAAGGACATACACACTCTCTGGGACATACATACCAAGGAGTGGAATGTTGGGTCACTTGGCACACACATTTTAAAATTTGCTTGGAAATTTCACTGTTGCCAAATGGATAATTACGATTTTTTTTTTTCAAATTTCAAAATAGACTCATTCACATTAGCGACAGTGTACTGAAGAACATGCTTAAAATTTCTTATTACAATGGAGAATTGAATGTATTTGTTTTGTTTCTTTAGTCATTGGATTATAGAGTTAAGGGTTCTGAAGGTGGGAAGCAGTTCAGGAGCATATGCCAGCCCTTTGATTTACAGATTTTTTTTTTTAAGTGAGCCATTTGGAACTTCTACTGGAAGTAGAACCTACGTTTTCTGACTGTCTCAATACTATTATGTGACAGATGTAACATGACTGAATCACTCACTGAAATAAAGTACATACTATCTGTGTTAAATGGTCCTCAGATCCAAGTTGTTTTTTGCCGTTTTGTGTGTTTATTTTTAATTTGGTGCAGTATCAGGATAAGAAAATTAGAACTAACCTTTGAGTGACTACTATATCTGGTATGTGCTAGGAACTCTCATATCCCTAATCATATGTAATTTTTACATACCTTATAAGGTAAGTAATACTTCATTTAAAAATAATAATGATGAATCAATAAGAATTAATAACTTGAATGGCCACTTGACTTCAAGGATAACAAATTCCAACTAGATATATTGGATTCTCAAAGGCTATTTTTTTCTATGAAAAGTGAACATAAATTAGGTGAGTGTGGTGTCTTAATGTCTCTTATTTCCACCATTTGCTCTTTTTTTAATAAGATTTTTTTTTATTTAAATGAATGTTCAAGTACAGTTTTCTCCCCCTTACTCCCAATCAAGCCCTCCCACCCCCCAATCCACCATTTGCTCTTGATGAAAAAATAGACATAATGATGGTTTTATGCAAAGAAATATTTTTATTCTTTTTGAGCTCTGCCATTTGAAGACGTAGAGATGCCCGTCTTCATCTGCTATTTTGCTTCTTAATATTGTAAAAGTTAAGTGAAAAATTTTTCAATTAAAATAATAGTTTGTGTTATATCTGGTAACAGTATAGATTTCTTTTAGGCCCATAAATGAAATGTCTGATTATTTTTATATCTCACTTTAATCTTGAAAATTGTATAATTGATAAAATTCCAGGTCTTTTGGTGTCAGTCAGTGAATAAAAATACTTCTTTCCCTACTACTTATTGATTCAGTGAGTAGTGTGCTGTAAGAACCACCCTGGAAAGTACCACACAGGTTTAGTCCTAGATTGCTACTTTTTAAAGTCCAGTGATGATCAGCAGTTAAAATATGTCTAAGGCATAAGTGAAAGGAAAGAGTGGAAGGCAAAAAGAAGAGGTGACATATGGGGAGAAGAATTCTTCTAACAATTGTGTTATTCAGATCATTTTGAAGGGAGGATAGCTAAAAGGCCCCAGAATCTGAAAGTAACCCAAACCAATAGTCAGTAGTTAAGAATAATGATCAGATGATTCCAGATTGTATGTTCCAATCACAATTTTTCATATTTGTTAAAATTGACAAACATATCTTAAAATTTTTGAATGGCTAAATTACTTATTACTCTGTTGTCAAACATATTCTGTAGGACATTGTATCTAAGAACAGCCCTACCTTTAAACATAAGGGTGCCAATGTTGGAAAAAGTGATGTTTTAATTGGTGTCAAAATATTCTTTTCTCTTAGTTCTCCATATCCTTTCCACATTTCTGAAATTCATACAAATGTTAGTGGTGCTACTAGGAACATTTAAAATTTGTGAGTTAGTTTTCCCAAATTTGGGAGAAAAGCAGTGTTTCAGCATGTTTGCAGATGCCATGCTTTCCTTTTAAGATTTAATCCTGTTACCAGTTTTATTTCCACAATACAGTGGGCATTAATGCATTTTGCTCTAAACCTTTTCTTACAGTAAATAATATGCTTTAGTACATAGTCCTATTTTGGATATGGACTTAAAGGCAAGAGAGGTCAATTCAGGAAATATTTGAAAAGAATGAAAGTGGGAGGTTTATTGTGCCAGATATTAAATTATATCACAATACTTTAATAATTAAATCAATGGTCCTGACGCAAGTGGAGAGACCATGAGGGACTGGAAAACAAATTACAGAAGCAGCCAAGCATACAGACTATTCTGTGGTTAAAAGGCAGCATTTCAAATCTAGTAAAACAATCTCTTATTCAATAAATGGTCCAGGAATAGATGGAGGAAAATGATAAGTGATGTTAGAGCCTTAGGATTGAAGACTTAAATGTAGAAAAATTAGGCTATACTAAACCAGAAAAAAAAGATGTGACTCTTGTAAAAACCTTGAGTTGGGAAAAGAAAAACTGAATTGGAAAACAGTATACAAGAAAAACATTGATAGGTCAAACTTAAAAAAAATTGTCCTGTACTTTTTGAATAGTAACTTTTGAGTGTAGTAACCCTCACTGTAAATAGTGAGAGGGCAAATGACAAGCTGGAGGAAGTATTTGCAGCATACGACAGGTGAAGTGGCAGTGAAAATAAAGATTAATATCCGTTGAAAAGTGAGCAATGAATATGCATAATTTACAAAAGAAGGAATACAAATACAATGTGAATCAAAGCAACCCAGTTGAAAATAAAGATTTTTCTTCTCCAATTTGCAAATATTAAAAAGAATTTTTGAGAAGAACTTGGGGAAATGAATTACCCCTGCACTGGTAACGAGAGTATAAATTTGTGTAACCTTTCTGAGTAGAAATTTAGCAAGGTGTAGCAAAAGCCTTGAGTGTGTATTCTCTTTAATGTAATAATTCCGCTTTATATATTCAGAGGTGGTCACATACACCGTCTGTCACGTGGAAGACATTTATTGTTTTTAGATACCCAATATTTGAACCTCGTCCTTCTATTTGTAGTATCTCCTGCTGAGGGAGTCTTATTGGGGTATTTATTTCAGTTGTCTGACTACCTCCTACCTACCCCCATAGGATGTAAATTCTATAAAGATAAGGATTTTGTTCCCCGTTATATCCCTAGTGTCTAGAATGGGGTATAGCAGGTGCCCAATTAAAAGGACCCAAGTGCCAGTTATTTGCTTTTCCAGCCTCACTTGCAGCTAAGTTGTGGGCAAGTGGCTCAGACTCTGTTAGATGAATCTGTAATAGATTTGGATTCAGGAGTAAAGATATAAAACTCAGGACCTGAAGAGGATCCTTACCCAGCAACAGAATTTGTAAGATGATCAAGGACCCAGGCATAAAAGGTGTTGCTGCAAGCTGCAGGGTGGTGCTCACTAGACCTGTGTTTTGGCATGGTTTCAGACCTTGCTGCTCCTCATATAGATCAGAGGCTGCTTCTTCAGCCTGCCCAATTCTGTGTGTGCCTTAATATTCACTTAAGATTTTACTTTGTTAATACATTTTTAAAGATTTTATTTATTTATTTTTAGAGACAGGGGTAGGGAGGGAGAAAGAGGGAGAGAAACATCAATGTGCAAGAGATAGATCTATCAGTTGCCTCTCACACACCCCAACCTGGGGACTTGGCCCACAATCCAGGCATGTGCCCCAACTGGGAATCAAACCAGCGACCCTTCAGTTTGCAGTCCGGCACTCAGTCCACTGAGCCACACCAGCCAGGGCTTATTTTCTTAGTTTTAAAATTCGAAATGTATGTACAAAAGAATGTGTAGAATGTGTATCATTAAAAGGTAAACGTGTTTAACTTCCAGATTAAGAAATGGACTAGAGCCAGTGCCTTAGAAGACTCCTGTTTCTCCTTGCTGATTTTAATATTCCTCCCACCCCCACAGGGTACCACTATCTTGATTTCTTGTTAATCACTGTCTTCTTTGTAGTTTTACCACATACACATCTATTTCTAAACAATTTATTATCTGGTTTTGGAATCATAGCATGTGTTTCTTTGATGACTTAATTCCTTTAGATTGCATTGTATGCGTTAGTTTTAGACTCAGACATTGCTGTGTTCAGCTGGTGTGCACTTGTGCGTCTGTGCCAGCTTTTATTTGGTGTCCGTTCTGCTTGGTCAGTGTCTGTGCTGCCTGGTTTAGAAATATTTTGAAAATCATCACTGGATTCATTCATTTGTTGTATGTAGCTGTATAACCTTCTATTGTGTGAATTTACTGCAATTTATTTATTTACTCCACTATTGATGAATACTTGAATGGTTTTTTTTAGTATTATAAAGAAAGCTACACCAAACAGTCTTATAGTGTGTCTCTTATTATACATGCATCAGGCCACATATACTCTCTATCTAGGGCATACACCAAGGAATGAAGTGGTTGTCACTAGGCACAAACATCTCTGCATTTACTTGGGAATGTCACTGTTGCCAAAATATTTGCCTCGATTTACACTTCCACCAGCATCTTGCTCCATCCTCCTTGCTCCGCATCCTTGACAGCATCTGGTACCGTCCGGCGTATTTCATTGTGGGGTTTGTTTGCTTGATTACTAATAAAGTTGAGTATCTTTTCATAACTTTATGAACTATTTGTGTTTCCTCTGCTGTAAAAATGCTGCTTCATACCTTTTGCTCATTTGTCTATTGGATTGTCTTTCCTTACCAATTTATAGGAATTCTTTAAATATATAGTTGTATGAGTTCAATATGTCTTCTCAGTCTGTAGCTTGTTTTTGTACTTTCTTGATGATTGTCTTTTGTCCAACAGAGGTTAATTTTAATGTAATTTAAATATTTTCCTCAATGCTTTGTGCTTTCCTTAAGAAATCTTTCCCAGTGTGGAGATCATGAAGTTTCCTATAATGTCTTCTAAACAATTTTTAGTTTTGCTTTTCATGTTTAAATCTTTTTTTAATCAGAATTTTTTGTTTGTTTGGCTTCAGCTAGGGATCCAATTTTATTATATTTTTAATAAGAACAACCCATTCTTATGTTGTATTGATTGGTTGCCTCTTGTATGTGTCCCAGTCAGGAACTGAAGCCACAACCTGGGCATGGGCTCTGATAGGGAATTCAACTGGCAACCTTTTACTTTGCATGATGACGCCCAACCAACTAAGCCACATGAGTTAGGGCTCTTTATGTTTATTCTTGTGACAGAATCACATTATCTAAATTACAACAGCTTTATTAGAAGTCTAAATATTGGGCAATAAAAGCCCTATCCCCCACCCTGTCTTGTTCTTTGAGAATATTTTGGTTATTTAGGGCCTTTTGTTCTTTTGTATAAATTTTCTTTACTATTTTTGTTGTAGTAAAATATATAAAACATATAATTTACCACTTTAACCATAGTGCAGTGTGCAGTTTAGCGGCTTTGATTACGTTCACAGTGTTGTACAATGTGACCTTGATCTGATTCCAAAACTCATTACTCCAAGCGGATACTCTGTGCCCGTTATGTAGACTCTCCCTCCTTCCTTGTCCCAGTTCCTGGTAACTTCTAGTCTTTTTGTCTATGAATTTGCCTTTTTCTGGATAGTTCATACATCTAAAAAGAAATCATACAATATATGTCTTTTTTAAAGTCTGGCTTACTTCACTTAGCATAATGTTTTCAAAGTTTACCTATGTTGTAGTATGTATCAACACTTCATATTTTTTTTGAATAAGGCTGAATAAGGTTACATTGTGTGCATATACCACCTTTTGCTTAATCAGCACTTGGGTTGTTGCCACTTTTGTGTATTGTGCATAATGCTGCTCTGCAGATTGGCATATAAGTATCTGAGCCTCTGCTTCCAGTTCTGGGTACCTAGGAGTGGAACTGCTGGGCCAGATGGTTGATTATTCTACATTTAACTTGTAGAGGAACTACCCATTGTTTTCCACAGTTCTTCTTCATTTGCATAAACTTCACAGTCAGATTGCCAAATAAAATACCCTATTGGGTTTTATGTTCCTACATTCAATCTTTAGGTCATTTGAGGGTGGGAAACCTGTTATGATATTGAGACTTAATACAATTATGTAGTATATCTCTCTATGCAGGACTTTTTGATATCATTCAAGAAAGTTTTTTTAAAGGTTTTATTTATTTATTTTTAGAGAGAGGGGAAGGCAGAGAAAAAGAGAGGGAGAGAAATATCAGTGTGTGGTTGCCTCTCATGTGGCCCCCAGTAGGGACCTGGCCTGCAACCCAGGCATGTGCTCTGACTGGGAATCAAACCGGTAACCCTTTGTTTTTCAGCCCTTGCTCAATTCACTGAGCTACACTAGCCAGGGCTCAAGAAAGTTCTATAGTGTCTTCATACGGATCTTGTACATCTTTGGTTGGGTTTATTCTTAGTTTATATTTTTTTATTTCTTTTTTTTAAAGATTTTATTTATCTATTGTTAGAGAGAGGGGAAGGGAAGGAGAAAGAGGGAGAGAAACATCAGTGTGTTGTTGCTGCTCACATGTCCCACACTGGGGACCTGGCCTGCCCCCCAGGCGTGTGCCCTGACTGGGAACTGAACCCATAACTCTTTGGTTCCCAGGTCCATGCTCAAACCACTGGGCTTTACCAGCAGAGCTATATTTCTTATTTCAATTGTTAATTTTTTAAAACTAAATATCCTGATTGTTGCTAAATATCCTGTTTTGAAATACAATTGACTTTTGAATACTTTTTATTTTCTGGCAAGCCTTCTCAATTTATGTTCTTATAATTCATATGTTAATTTTCTTTTTATTTGCTACGTAGATAGCAATATAACCTGCAAGTAATGACAGTTTTGTTTCTCACATTCAAATTTTTATTCCTTTTTATTTCTCTTTCTTTACTTACTGGTAGGCCTTAAGTACAATGTTTAATAGAATCCATTTTTTTGTTATTGTTCCTGATCTCAGAAGGATTGTTTTCAACTACTAACTGTTAAGTTTGATATTTGCTTTAGGGTTTTGTTTTTTTGTAGATGGACTTTTTTTAAATTGAAGAAGTACCCTTCTATCCGATTTTCAATATTTAAATGTTTAATTTTAGAGATTTTTCTACATTACACTGAGATAATGTTTTTCCCTCTTTTTATCTGTTAATGTGATGATTTATGCTAATATGCATTATTAAACCAATGTTGTTTTCCTTGAATTAAACACAAGTTAGTGTAACATATTTCATTTTTTGTACATTACTGGATCCTGTCTGATAATTTTTTTAAAGGATCTTTTACATCTGTGTTCATAAGTAAATTGGGTAATGCTCTTTCTTTTATATTCTGGAATAGTTTTTGTTAGATTGAATTATTTGTTTTTTGAATGTTTGAAAGAACTAGCCCATAAAACTATTTGGGCTTTGTACTTTGTGGGATTTTAAATCTCTGATTCAATCTATTTAAAGCTGTGGGACTGCTTAGATTTTTCTTGAGTCAGGTTTGATAAGATTTTCTCATCTTCTCATCCCTATCTCCACCCCAAGGAATCTATCCAGTTTCATTTAGGCTTTTAAATTTATTGGCATGAACTTAAATTGCTCATAATATTCTCTATTTAATTTCTGTAAGTATGTTTCCTTTCCATTCCTAAAATTAAATAGTTCATTTTTTTTCTTGAATACTCTTACCAAAGGTAGATTAACCTTCTGAAACACCAGCATTTGGTTTACTTGATATTTTCTGCTGTATTTTTTTTATTTCATTAATATCTTATTCCTTTTTATTTCTTCCTACTTTCTTTGGATTGATTATGCTGTTATTTCTTGAACTTCTGAAGTTGGATGCTGAACTCATTCTTTTTGAGACTATGAACAAGAGGTTCTACCTCTTGTTCATAGTTAGCTTTCTGTTATTAATTTCTAACTTAATTGTGTTATACTCGGAGAATGTAGTCTGTCTCTATTTGATAATATGTTGAAGCTTGCTTTAAGGACTAAGCTATGTGACCAATTATCATAAACATACACTTTGTTTTTATATCATATGAGGTATTTATATATATTCATTTTATCAAATTTGCAAATTGTGTTGTTTAAATCTCCAATATTGTTTTTTATTATTTTATTTTGCATTCTTTCAATTACTGTAACAGGTTTAAAAACTGCTGCTCTAATGTAGATTTGTTAGTGTCTCCCTGTGATCCTGTTAGTTTTTACTTTATATGCATTTTTAGGTTACCTCTTTGGGTAGATATGAATTCAGATCTTTTGGGTTAATCGAACATTTTCATGTTTTGTAATGATCCTCTTTATCTGTAGTGATGTTATTTGCCTTAAAATCTATTTGCCAATATTAACACAACCACACATCTTCCTTTTGGCTGGTATTTGCATGACGTATCTTTTTCTATCTCCTAATGGAAACTGTGTATCTTTATATTTTAGATGTGGCTTATAATCCAAAAATAGTTGGATCTTATTTTTATCCAGTCTGACATGTGTATTTTATCCCAAGAGTTAAGTCTATATTCAATTAATGTAATTCTGATAACTTTTTTTTCAGATGTGCTTTATATTTGTCTCTATTTCACTTCTTCTTGATTTTGAGGATTGCTTGTACTTTTTATTATCTCCCTATATTTTCTCTTTCCTTGTATAGAGATTGTATGATAAATTTCTAGCCATATATTAGTTAGTTTACTTACTTCAACATGAATACTCCACAAAGTTCAAAGTCAGTAATTTTCTTTCTTCCCAAAGAGTTCAAATACTTCAAAAGTTTTAAGTTTGGTCACCCCTTTCCCTAGTTATTCCTGTCCTGTTCTATACCCTCTCCTACCCCAATTAAGCACCAAAAAATGTTTACCTCTTTTTTTATGTTTAAATTTATCCACATATTTACCAATATCTTGTAATACTATTCCTTGTTGCACTTCAGATCATTTTCTTTTCTTAAAGTAGCACAGTTATTACTTTCTTCAAACAGGGGTCTGTTGTTGACCAAATGTCTCAACTTTTGTTTGTCTGAAAATTTCTTTATTTCAGCTTGGGTTTTAAAAAGTTATTTCACTGGGTGTAGGATTCTGGGTCAACAGTTGCTTTTGTTAAACACAATTGTTAATATTACTTAGTCTTATATTCTACTAATGAGAATTCAGTTGGTCTATTCATTTGAAGGTGATTTGTCTTATTTCTAGCAGGTTTAAAAATCTTTTCTTTGATGTTTTGTAGTTTTACTATGAGGTGTCTAGTTAGGGATTTCTAGGACTTCATAGATTTCAAGGATTGATGATTTGGAAAACTCGCAGCCTTGTCTCTTCAAATATTGCCCCTTTCTCATTCTCTCTCTCACATCCTAGTGTAATGCTGATTAGATACAGTTTTTTTTCTTTCTCCGTGTCTCTTAACTTCCTTTCTATATACTCCATCTATCTGGGCTATATTCCTGAATAAATCAGTTAACTAGGCCTCTTTTTGCAAAACCTTGACAAGAGTAATTTTAGTGGAGCAATAGGCTCAGAAGCTAAATTAATCTGAAGTGACAAGAGAATGAGAGGTAAAACATCCACCATAGTTAACTCAGCATAGAAGCTTTTTCTGAAGGAAGCAGAGAAATAGAAGCAGTTAGGAGAGAGTTGGGATTTTTTTTTTATATGGAGAAGAGGGGCTTCCAGCAAAGATGGAGGTGTAGGTAGATATGCTTAGCTTCCTCGCACAACCAAAAGAAGGATAACAACCAATTTAAACACACACACACACACCCCAAAACTGCCTGAAAATCAAACTGCGTGGAAGTTGACAACCGAGGAGTTAAAGAAGAAACATTCATCCAGAGTGGTAGGAGGGGTGGAAACAGGCAGCTGGGGTAGAGAGGATGTGTGGCAAGGCAGTGACTGGCAGACCAGGCAGTCCCACATTCACACGTGGATAAGCTGGGCGGAACAACTGGGGAGCAAGACAGACTACACAACCCAGAGTTCTAGTGTTGGAAAATAAAGTCTCAAGACCTCTGGCTGTAGAAACCTGTGGGGGTGGTAGTAGCAGGAGAAATGGCTAGTCTCACAGGAGAGTCCATTGGAGGGGCCCGTGGGGTCCCAGAAAGTACACAGGCCCACCATCCACCTGGGAATCAGCACCAGGGCAGCACCTGAAAGAGCACAATTTGCTTGAGGGAAGTGGGGGAAGTGACTGAAAGTAGGGGAAAAGCAGGGCAAGCAGCATTGTCTCCTCTGTAGCCCCTCCCCCACATACAGCGACACAACACAGAGAAGTGGGATGCCTCATCTTGGTGAATCCCTAAAGCTCTGCCCCTTATAATGGAACAGGTGTGCCAAGACAAAGTATGGCCCCAAGAAAGAACAGATCAAAACTCCAGAAAAAGAATGAAGTGATAAGGAGGTAGCCAACCTGTCAGATACAGAGTTCAAAACATGTAATGAGGATGCTCACTGGAATGATTGAGTACAGCCACAAAATAAAGGAAGAAGTGAAGGCTATGCAAAGTGAAATAAAGAAAAATATATGAGGAACCAACAGTGAAGGGAGGGAAACTGGTACTCAAATCAATGATTTGGAACAAAAGGAAGAAATAAACAGCCAACCAGAACAGAATGAAGAAACAAGAATTCAAAAAAAAAGAGAAAGGATTAGGAACCTGTGGAACCATTCTAAACATTCCAACATTCAAATCATAGGGCTGCTGAAAGGAGAAGAGGAAGACTAAGAAATTGAAAACTTACTTGAAAACATAATGAAGAAGAACTTCCCCAGTTTGGCAAAGGAACTAGACATACTAGTGTGGGAAGCTCAGAGAGTCCCAAAGAAGTTGGACCCAAGGAAGAACATGCCAACACACATAATATTTAAATTACTCAATATTAAAGAGAAGGAGAGAATCTTAAAAGCAGCAAAAGAAGAGAGTTAGTTACAAAGGATTTCCCATAAGACCATCAGCTGATTTCTCAAAAGAGACCTTGCGGGCAAGAAGGGGTTGGAAAGAAGAATTCCAAGTCGTGAAAGGCAAGGATCTACATCCAGTATTACTCTATCCAGCAAAGCTGTCTTTTAGAATGGAAGGGCAGATGGAGTGCTTCCCAGATAAGGTCAAGTTAAAGGAGTTCATCATCACCAAGACCTTATTATAGGGAGTGTTAAAGGGACTTATCCAAGAAAAAGAAGATCAAAACTATGAACAATAAAATGACAACAAACACAAGTATCAATACCTGAACCAACAAAAACAAACCCAAACTAAAACAGAACAGGAACAGAATCACAGAAATGGAGATCACATGGAGGGTTATCAGTGGGGCAGGGGAGAATGGGGGAAAAGGTACAGGGAATAAGAAGCATAAATGGTAGGTACAAAATAGACAGGGAGAGGGTAAGAATAGTACAGGAAATGTAGAAGCCGAAGAACTTATGTGTACAACCCATGGACATGAACTAAGGGGGTGAGGGGAAAGCTGTAGGGAATGGGGGTACCAGGTAGAGGGGTATAAATGGAAGAAAAAAATTAGGACAACTGTAATGCATTAATCAATAAACTATACTAGAAAAAGAAAAGAAGATGATACCCATAGGAATGATCTAGTAGAGGAGGAAAACGATGTATAATAGAAGAGATAATTTTGGAGTGAAATCTCTGAGAGAAAAAGAGCTAGGTCCAAATTTTTCAAGTCTGTGCTTCATTTGTGTTTTTGTACCCCCCCTTGTATTTTTCAGTTTGATTTGGGTTTTATTTTTTTAATGTTTCATTCTTTATGCTATTACAGTTGTCCCAATTTTGCTCCCTTCAGTCCCCTCCATCCAGCTCGTCCTGCACTTCCATAGTCAATCCCTATACTGTTGACTATGTCCATGGGTCCTTCATATATGTTCCTTGACTAATGCCTTCACCTTCTTTCAAACAGTCCTCCCCTCCCTCCTCCCCTCTCATTACAGCTGCCCGTCTCTCCCATGATTCTATTGTCTCTGGTTCCATTTTGCTCATTAGTTTATTTGGTTCATTAGATTCCTCTCATAAGTGAGATCATGTGGTATTTTTCTTTTACCAACTGGCTTGTTTTACTTAGCTTAGTAGTCTCCAGATCCATCCATGCTGTCACAAAAGGTAGGAATTCTTTCTTTTTTTCCACTGTGTTACTACATATCTCCATTGTGTAAATATACCATAGTTTTTTAATTCACTTATCTACGGATGGACATTTAGGCTGTTTCCAACTCTTGGCTGTTGTAAATAATGCTGCTATCAACATGGAAGTGCATGTATTCTTTTGAATCAGTGTTTTGGGTTTCTTAGGGTATATTCCCAGCAGTGGAATTGCAGGGTCAAAAGGTAGTTCCATTTTTAATTTTTTGAGAAAATTCCATACTGTTTTCCTCAGTAGTTGCACCAGTCTGCGTTCCTGCCAGCAGTGCACTAGGGTTCCTTCCCTATTCTCCACATCCTCGCCAGCACTTGTTGTTTGTTGGTTTATTAATGATGGCCATTTTGGCAGGTGCGAGGTGATATCTCACTGTGGCTAGTGATGTTGAGCATCTTTTTATATGTCCTCCTTGGAGAAGTGTCTGTTCAGGTCCTTTGCCCATTTTTCATTGGATTGTTTGTCTTTCTGGTGTTGAGTTGTGTGAGTTCTTTATACATTTTGGAGATCACACCCGTGTCTGGTGTATCATTGGCAAATATGTTCTCCCACACAGTCAGTTCCTTCTCCTTTTGATGATGGTTTCTGTAGCCGTGCAGAAGCTTTTTAATTTGGTATAGTCCTATTTGTTTATTTTTCCTTTATTTCCCTTGCCCTAGGTTGGGTGTGTCTAACTCATTTTAACCAGGGGCCACATCAGCCTTGTGGTTGCCTTCAAGGGGCCAAATGTAATTTTAGGACTGTATAAATGTAACTACTCCTGAACAGTTAAGGAGTTGAAGTTACATTCATTGGAAATAAAAGCAGTCTCGTCAATAAATGGTGTTGAGAGAACGGACTTGTACATGCAAAAAAATGAACCGAACCACCGAGTTACACCATACACCAGAAAAAACTCAAAGTGAATAAAAGACTTAAATATAAGTTGTGATACCATAAAAGTCCTAGTGGAAAACATAGACAGTAAAATGTCAGATATCTCATATAGCAGTGTTTTTGCTGATATATCTCCTAGGGCATTCATTGTATGCTTATGCCCCCTTTCTCAGACATTAATTGACCATAGAGACATGGGTTTATTTCTGGGCTCTCTATTCTGTTCCATTGGCCCATGTGTCTGTTCTTATACAAGGACCGGACTGTTTGTTCCACCCCTTTCAAAAAGGTTAGTGAAAGGGACTTTTCTTTATAATCAGGCCTTGCAGTCAGTTTAATTAAACAGGTATCATTCACTTACCTATTCACTCAATCAATAAATATTCAATTTGCCTTTTACGTATCAGGCACTGTATTAGGCTCTGGGAACGAAATTATAACAACATAGACATGATCCATGCACTCATGAAGCTTATAGGTTAGTGGGGTGGTGGGTGGGAGTGATTCAGGCCAAGGACTTTGAAGGAGAAGTACGGGATTGTATGGGAGCATATAATAGGGAACTTAATCTTTTAACCCTATTTTGATACAGTAAAGCAGGGACATTTAAGATGTTCCCAAAGAATGAGTCAGTTAGCCAGACACATTCTGGGAAGCATTCCTAGAGAGAAAATCATAGTTGAAGGCCATATTGCAGCAAGGAACTTACGGAGGCTTAGGAATTGAAAGAAGACTAGAGCATAATGAATGAAAGATGAGATGAACTTTGGAGGGATATTAGGTACCAAATAGTACAGAATTGTAAGAATTTTAGACTACCCTGAGAGTACTAGGGAAGTATTGAAGGTACTTAAGCAGAGTAATGACAGAATCCATCTTTGTAATATTTTTGTTATGAACGTGTATACACAAAGCTAGGGCCTGATGTGATTAAACTTTAGAATCATAAAATTAACTCTCCTTTTTCAATTGTAAGAATCGCTTCCTCAGTGAGACATAAATGGAAGCTGCCTTGGAATTAACAAGATGGTTTTCTGTTGTGTGTTTGAAGAGAGGTAGAGTAGAGAGAGATTGGGGGTGTGTGGACAGGAGAGACACCTGGGAGTCAAGATGCTATTTTTAAAATTGGACATAGCAATGAGAAATTAGCTAAATCTACTTAGAATGTTAATAATTTTTGTGTCAGACAGTATTAGTAATTCTTAAACTGCTATCTTTTACATTTGACTGTTTTTGAGTTATTCTAAGAAATTATGATAGATTTATTTAAGGATTTGTTTCTACCCATAAATTCTTTAATGTAAATAAGATTGTTAGTCTGTTCTTATTTCTTTTCTCAATATAACTGTCAGAATGCACTATTCTAATTATGTTATCAGCTTCTTTAGAGATTGTTCAGAGTTATCATTAGGACTAGTTACATTTATCTTAAGCTTTAGAGTCTATTTGTTTTGGGTTGGCCGATAGTCTGTTCAGTTTTTTCTGTAAAAGAAAAGACTCCTTTTTCATTTTCACCAATAACTATTGATTTGGATACTTGGAGTGTGTTGGCTATCTCCCACATGGTATAATATTGACTGTTCTCAATTACTGTCTCAATTTGATGGCTGTCAACTTCAACTGGTCTACCCTACTGTGGAGCATCATCCAGCGAGAAACCTCCAGCATGAAACTCCGAAAACTACTTTTGACACGTTCAATCAGTCACAGCACCTTCTCCATACACTGCACAAATCTTTTTTTGGCATTGCATTTGTGTTTTTACCTTTCTTGAAATAATAAAGCATAATATAATGAAAATGTTGCTTATTTTCTTTCATCTTCAATATTAAATTGGCTGCACAAATATTCACCAATTTTGTTGTTTTTTTTTAAATCCCCACTGATATGACAGCTGTCACAATACAGTCTAATATAATTGTTTCAATGAAGTTAAAGACAACTAAGTGTTACTAGAGCCATCTTACTGAATAAAAGTGACAAACTTTTGGCCCACCCAATAATAAACACCTAATGCTATGTCTTGCACATAGGTGGCACTCAAAAATATCTTCAGTGAATCAATATATCTGCTAGTTATCTTTTTTAAATTTTATTTTTCAATTACATTTCATAATCAGTATTACTTGTATTAGTGTCAGGCGTGCAGCCCGGTGGTTAGACAGTCATGTACTTTACAAAGTGTTCCCCCCAATAGTTTCCCTCTCTGTACCTCATATCCCCGTGACTCTTTTATAACTGCTAATTTGTACCTCTCATCCCTTCACTTTTTTCACTCGGTCTCCCAACCCCACTCCTTCTGGCAACCATCAGTCAGTCCTTTGTATTTTCAGTTTTGTTTGTTTATTTGTTTTGTTCATTAGATTCCACATATAAGTGAAATCATGGTATTAGTCTTTCTCTGTCTGACTTATTTCACTTCACATTAATACCTTTAGATTTATCCATACTGTTGCAAATGGTAAGATTTCACTTTTTTTCTGCTACAGTGCTCTTAATTACACCTGGTAAAATTTCCTTCCTTAATTCCTTCCCTTCACACAAAGCATATTGCCTTTATTTGATATTCATTTTTTCCCAGGCTTGATAGTCTTCAGTATTCTACTCTAAGTATTATTATTTTGCTGTTTTCCCTTACTCAAAATCTCCTTTTAAGGTTTAATTGTCCTCAGTCTTTTTCTTGAGATTCATGTTGCTATTTTGTATTCTAAACCTTTGTTTGCCCATATTCTCTTGGAAAATGTCTTTTTTCTTTTTCTCATTTGATCTAAGTTAATTTATGTTGAAAACAACTTTTGAGCCTGTTTATTATGATTTTGTGTTTTGCAGTATTTTAATTGCAGTTTTCCCATCCTGAGGAACTATTGAATTGTTACTATGCATTTGATAAATATAATTTTATGTGTTCTATGTTTTTAGTCTATTGAAGACAATGAAGTATATTTGCCTAATGATGAAATTTGGACCTATGATATTGATAGTGGGTTGTGGTAAGTAATTTTAAGTTGCAGAATGTTGAGTCTTAATATGTGTTATAAATATTTTCATAGACTTGGGAATTTATAGCCCTTCTTAGAACATACTGCAATATCTATTTCTCCCTTTCATTTTCTTTCAATGCTTTCATTTTCTTTCAATGTTTTATTCTCTCTGGCTTGTTTCCCCTACTCCCTGTCCTCTCTCCACTATTTGTCCTTCACTATTCCTCACAATTCTAAGGCTGTCTCTGAAGGTTTTGTTCTGCTAATTAATTCCCAATTCTGGTGACACATGTGAAGATTTTGTAATTTTCCAGTACATCGAAAAACCTGTATGGTGGATCTTAGAATTTTTGCAGTATTGGCTACTATTATATTTTAATTGTAATTGTCAGTGACAATTTTCATTTAAAAAGGACTCGTGGAGTTCAAAGGGAATTTTAAGTTGCCTTTCTGGAAAGTTATGAAATTCCGTGTTGTTCTTGCTGCAGGACAATGCACCTCATGGAAGGAGAGCTCCCTGCCTCCATGTCAGGAAGTTGTGGTGCTTGCATTGATGGAAAGCTGTACATTTTTGGAGGATATGATGACAAAGGATACAGCAATCGAGTAATATTTTCTTTCAATTCAGGAGTGCGGCAAAATGTGTAATATTTAATGTATCACTTCATCTCACAAGTTTACACATATTTTGAAAAGAAGATATATGTAGAAAACCTTGTGTTTATGACTATAAGGTTTTAGAGTGAAAATGAAGTAGTGCTTTTTTTCCATGTCTTTCTGTTACAGACTTAACTACATACCTAATTGATATCTGTAAGGCAGGAGAATGATGGGAAAAGATCTGTTTCAGTATGTTTTATATATAATTTTTTTGCTTCTAAAACAGTCTCACTTTCATTAGCTCCACAGTTAAAATTTTACTTGTTAAAAAGAAAAAAGTAATATTATTAACTTTTGGATCACATAATCCTCAGATATAAATTTAATTTTCAAGTGCCCTGTCTGTTAATGGTGTTCTCTTTTTTTTTTTAAGCTTTATTTTGTTAATTTGCGAACCAGAGATGGAACCTACATTTGGGAAAAAATCACCAAGTTTGAAGGAAAACCACCCACACCACGTGATAAACTTTCGTGCTGGGTATATAAAGACAGGTAATACATCAAAATCATCTCATTAACCACACTTACATGAGGACTGTAGTTTGAGGCCAAAATCAAGAAAACTGGAGAGTCTGATTTGTTTCAACATATAATTACATACTTTTTTTTAAACCCTCACCTGAGGAGGTACTGTTTTATTGCTTTAGAGAGTGAAGGGGGCTGTGGGGTGGGGAAGAGGGGTGAGAGAGAAACAGAGAGAGAGGGAGAGAGAAACATTGATTTGAGAGACAAACATCACCTTTGAAACATTGATTGGCCTAGGTGTCTCAATCTACTGAACCTGCAACCTAGGTATGAGTTCTGACCAGAATAAACCCTGCAGCCTTTTAGCATCTGGGAGGATGCCCCACCCAACTGAGCCACACAGGCCGGGGCCAAACTTGTTTTCATGCTAATGGTAACAGCAGTTTTAAACCCTGGGAAAGATAAGTAATAAAAATAAACGTGGAAGCAACTATAATTAAAAATAAATTAATTTTTTAAAAACCAAATAGTTAATTTATAGTTTAATAGTTTATTAATTTATTCATTAAAATTTTTGAATAATACATTCACAGGATTCATACCATATTTTAAAATATTGCAGTGAAAGCTTTGGCTCCCACTCCTATTCCTGCTCCCCCATGCACAAATAGCTACTTCTCTTTATATCTTTTGTATTCTTATGGTAGTGGTTTCCAAAATTGTGTATCATTGGAATCATCTGAGGATCTTTTAAAAATTCCAAAGCCCAGGTGATACCCCAGAATAATTAAATTACAGTGTCTGGGAGTATGATTATTTTGAAGTTCCTCAGGTGATTGCAAGATGCAGACACATTTGGAAACCACTGCAGTCAGGGTTACTTTACGCAAATAGAAGCAAATACGTATGTCTGCATATGTATTCCTCTTTTTGCCCCTCCTCCTCACACGAATATCAGTGTATTCTCTGTACACTGTGCGCACCCTGCTACTTCTTTTAGTTAAAAGTGAAATGGAGATCTTTCATCTTTCTGTATCCCTAGTTAGAAAGCTTGTTCTTTGTGGGTTGGTTTTTTTTTTTTTTTTGCACTTTCTTAGTATTCTCCTCTGTGAATATATATACCATTGTTTGTTTAACTATTACCCTGTAGGTTGTTTCAAGTCCTATACTTGAAACAGTTACAAATTATGCCTTAATGGATATTTCTGTGTGTGTGTGTGTGTGTGTGTGTGTGTGTGTGTGTGTGTACATGCCAGATAGATCTATTGAGTGAAATTCTAGAATTAGATGGCTGGGTCAAAAGGTAATGCATTTGTAATTTTGTAGATGCTTAGTTTGTTATGGCTACTGTAGCAAAGAACCATAAACTGAGTGGCTTCAAAACAGCTATATATTGTCTCACAGTTCTGGAGAGCGGAAGTCTGAGATCAAAGTGTCAGCAGAGTTGATTCCTTCTCTGGGTTTTGAGGAAGAATCTATTCCACGCCTGTCCCTTGATTTCTGGTGATTACTGACAACCTTTGGTGTTCTGGGCATGTAGAGCGCTCTCCTGTCTGCTTCACTTTCACAAAGCATTCTCCCTGTGTGCGCTCGTCTGTCTCACCTTAAATTGTTTGCCTCTGTAAAGACCTTATTTTCAAACAAGGTCACATTCCGAGGTATTGGGCAATAGTACTTTAGCATACAAATTTGGGGAGGACACAATTCAACTCATAAGAATAAATTTTGCAAATTTTTCCTTCATAGAGGTTGTGTTGTTTTGTATTTCAACAATGGAATGCTTATTTCTCCACAGTATTGCCAAGAGTTTGTGAACAAATTTAGATTTTTTGTTTGTTTGTTTTGCTAACTGAGAAGTGATGTCTCAGTGATATTTTGATTTTCACTGAAAACATATTTTTGTGAGTTTGAATGTATTTTCATATGCTTAAGGGAAATTTTTGTTTCTTTTTCTCTGGACTGTTTGATCATGTCCTTCGATTATTTTCTATTGGCATTTATAATCTCAGTTGCTAGAAGTTTCTATAGTTATGTGTTAAAGAGATTAGTGTTTGTGTGATATGAAATTTTTTTCCAGTTTGTCACAATCTTTTCACTTTACTTAAAAGTGTGCTCTGCATACATTTAACACCTTTTCAAAACTGTGATTTACATAAATTTATCAATAATTTATTTTGTGGCTTCTTGCTTTTGAGCCTTGATTACAAAGGCTTTTTCCGCTCTAAGATTATAATCTAATTCTTCCACATTTTCTTCTAGTGCTTTTTAAATTTAATTTTTACATTTAAATCATTAATTCATTTTGGGACTTATCCTGTGAATGGTGTGAGATATGGATTCAGGTTTATCTTTTTTGAATAAGTATCTCATCTCTAACTCAATTATTTCAGATTCTACTTTTATTATGTATTTACTAATTTTTTTTGATATTTGGATCTACTTTTAGGTTTTAGTCTATTTTGTTTATTTTCTGTCTGTTAATGCACAAATACTTCATTAGTTTAGAGATTGAAGCATTACAGAACATTTTTATAGAACTAGTACACCTTAAATAATTATCACAAAGTGAGCACACTTATATAATTACTACCCAAATAAACAGAATATTATCGACACTCTAGAAACCCTCCTTATGTCCACTATTGACCACTATGCTCAGACTCCTTTCCAGAGGAAACTATTATCCTAATGTCTAACTTCCTGTATTATTTATTCTTTTTTATTTTTGTGTCATATATGGAATCCTACAGAATGTATTCTTTTACCCATATTATATTTTTGAGATTCATCCATGATGTTTTGTCTACCTGTGGTTTCATTTCTTTCCTATATGTTATTCTATTAAGTACAATGCTACATAGTATATTTATTTATTCTACTATTGACAGATACTTAGGTCATTTTTACTTTTGAACTCTTGGGAGTAATATGAATATTCTATGTGTTTTGGTACATAAAGGCATACATTTCTATTGGGTAAATCTCTCTTCATTCTCTTAATGGTCAAATCTGGTTTTAATATAGTATAACTTACCAATCTTTTCTTTATGATTAGTGCTTTTGTGGCCTAGCAACTTTTCATTCGCCAAGGTCCTGAGATATTCTTATGTTATCTTTTAAAATATTCATTATTTTATTTTACCCATTCCTATCCACAGTCTACCTGGAATTGTTTGTTGTGATATGAGGTAAAGGTCAGGCTTTTTTTTTGAATCCTTACCTGAGGGCATGTTTATTGATGTTAGAGAGAGTAGAAGCGGGGTAGAGAGGGAGAGATTGATGTGAGAAACATTGATCAGTTGCCTCCTGTACGCGCACCGTGACTGGGATTGAACCCACAACCTAGGTATATGCCCAGATTGGCAGTTAAACCCACAACCTTTCGGTGTAGGGCTGACACTCCAACCAGCTGAGCTACCTGGCCAGGGGAAGGGTCAGGTTTTATTTTTCCGTTTGGATAACCAACTGAATAACCATTTGATTCAGCAGCATTGATTGCCATGATCATACTTTCTCCTTTGCTCTGCAGTACCACTTTCGCCACAAATTAAGTGTCCATATGTGGAAGGGTGTGTTTACAGACTGGATATCAAACCCACAACCTTGGCATAACAGGACAAGACCTAAACAACTGAGCTACCAGGCCAGGGCTAATTTGTATTTTTTATATATTTGTATTTCAGATATAAATCTTGCTTGGTTGTAACAAGTATTTCAATATACTATTGATTTCTGCTAGCAGACATATAGAAATTTTTAGGAAGAGTAATGGATAACTTTGTCAATTGGTTTCTGGATGTTAATTTTTTGTCATAACAATTTGGAAAAAGCATTATAGGAACTGAAGCTTAAAATAAAACTGAACTCTGAGCTGTGGGCAGGCTTGCATGAAGGGAGTATCTTTGTAAACAATTAGGAGCAATGAAGTACGTTCTGTTAGCCACTAGGACAGGGGTTTCTACTTTCGTTTTCCCAGGACTTAATTGACCCCAAATCTACAAAGTATTTTTGGTTCCTTAAAATTTTTCTAGTTTGTGTATACAAGAAACTGTTAACAGTGGTTGTGTAGGCAGGAGAATTGAGTGAGAGTAGGAGGGAGACTTAACTTTTTACTGTACCTTTTTTAAAAAGTTGTGGTAAAATATATATAATGTAAAATTTGCCATTTTAATCTTATTTAAGTGCACAATGCAGCGGCATTAATTACATTCACAGTCCTGTTCAACCATTATCATCATCTGGTTCTAAAACACTTGGGTTGTTTCCATGTTTTAGCTGCTGTGAATAGTGCTGGTATGAACTTGGCTTGCAAGTATTGTGTGAGTCCCTGTTGTGAATCGTTTTCAGTACATCTAAGAGTAGAATGACTAGGTCATATGATAATTCTAGGCTTAACTTTTTGAGGAAACACCAAACTGTTTTCCGTAGTTACTATGCTATTTTATATTCCCTCTGGTAACGAACAAGCGTTCCAATTTCTTCATAACCTCTCCCACACTTTCAGTTTTCTGTTTCTGTTTTTACTTTTGTTATTTGTTCAATTTTATAATAAGTATCCTAGTGGGTGTGAAGTAATATTCATTGTGGTTCTGATTTGTATTTCCTCAATGACTAATGATGTCAACTACCTTATTCATGTGCTTATTGCCATTTGTATATCTTTAAAGAAATGTCAATTCAAGTCCTTTGCCCATTAAAAAGAAATGAGTTGTTTCTCTTTTTTGTTGGTGATTTGTAATTCTTTATATATTTTGGGTATTAATCTCTTCTCAGAGATGTGTGGTGTTTTTGTTGCACTATCATTGGCTGGCTGGCCTCATCAAATAATTTTAGAGAGTGTTCACTCCTTTTCAATTTTTGGGAGAGTTCGAGAAGTATTGGTTTAATTCTCCTTCTTCAAATATTTAGTATAATTCATAAGTGAAGCCATCTCGTTCTGGTATTTTCTTTTTGGGGAGGTATTTTGAATACTGATTCAACATCCTTATTTGTTATGTTAGTTTATTCAGATTTTCAGTTTTTTCTTGAACCATTTTTATAGTACTTTCTCTAGGAATATTTCTATTTCATCTAGTTTATTCAATCTGTGGGCGTGAAGTTTCCCATAGCATTCTCTTACAATCCTTTTTATTCCTGTGATGTTGATAGTAATGTCTTCTCTGTCATTTCATTCCTTTTTCCTTAGCTTAGTTAAAGGCTTGTCAGTTTTGATCTTTTCAAAGAACTAACTTTTGTTTTTATTTCTTTCTATCGTTTTTCTATTACCTTTAATTTTTATTTCCTTCCTTCTGTTACCTATGGATCTACTTCTTTCTGGCTTTCTTGCTTGGTTTCTTTCTATTTCCTTAATGTGTACAATTATATTATTAATCTGAGATCTTTCTTTTTAAAAAATTCATAGGCATTTACGCCTATACAATTCCTTGAGCGCCACCTTCACTGTATCCCGTGAGTTTTGTTTTATTATATTTCCTTTTTCTATTCTTGTTTGTTCTATTACAGTCATACCAGTTTTCCCCCCTTGCCCTCCTCTGCCCAGCCCACCCTCTGTTACCATAGTCCAGCCCCATACCGTTGTCCATGTTGATGGGTCATTTATACATTTCTTTGACTGATCCCTTCCCTTTCTTTTTTTTTTTTTTTTTTTTTAAGATTTTATTTTTATTATTTATTTTTAGAGAGGGAAGGGAGGGGGAGAGAGAGAGAGAGAGAGAGAGAGAAACATCAGTGTGTGGTTGCTGGGGGACATGGCCTGCAACCTAGGCATGTGCCCTGACTGGGAATCGAACCTGCGATGCCTGGTTCGCAGCCCGCGCTCAATCCACTGAGCTACACCAGCCAGGGCGATCCCTTCCCTTTCTTTCTACCATTCCCTTCAACCCCTTTCTCTGGCAGCTATCAATCTGTTCCCCATTTTTTCATGTCTCTGGTTCTGTTTTGCTCATTAGTTCATTAGATTCCACTTATAGGTGATATCATTTGGTATTTATCCTTCACTGCCTGGCTTATTTCACTGAGCATAATAGTTTCCAGTTCCATCCATGCTGTCACAAAGGGTAATAGTTCCTTCTTCTTTCTTCCGGCTGCATAGTATTGCATCGTAGAGATAAACATCAGATTTTTAATCCATTCATCTACTGAGGAGTTCTTAGGCTGTTTCCAAACTTGGCTATTGTAAATAGCGCCGCTGTAAACATCAGGGTGCACGAGTTCCCTTGAACTGGTGTTTTGGGGTTCTTTGAGTATGTTCCCAGCAGGAATCACTGGGTCATAAGACAGTTCCATTTTTAATTTTTTGAGGAAATTCGATACTGTTTTCCACAGTGGCTGCACCAGTCTGCATTCCCACCAACAGTACAGTAAGCTTCCCTTTTCTCCACATCCTCGCAAGCTCTTATTTGTTGATTTGTTAATGATGGCCATTCTGACAGGTATGAGTTGATATCTCATTGCTTTAATTTACATCTCTCTGATGGCTAGTGATGTTGAACATTTTTTCATGTGTGTATAGGCCATCTGTATGTCCTACTTGGAGAAGTGTCTGTTCAGGTCTTTTGCCCATTTTTTGATTGGATTGTTTGACTTCCTGGTGTTGAGTTTTGTGAGTTCTTTATATATTTTGGAGATCAAACTCCTATTTGATGTATCATTGGCTAATGTGTTCTTCCATATAGTCGGTTCTCTTTTCATTTTGATGATGGTTTCTTTAGCCTTGCAGAAGCTTTTTAGTTTGATATAGTCCCATTAGTTTATTTTTTCCTTTATTTCCCATGCTCTAGGAGATATATTGTCAAAAATATTGCTATGTGAGATATCTGAAATTTTACTGCCTATGTTTTCCTCTAGGACTTTTACATATCATGACTTACATTGAAGTCTTTTATCCATTTTGAGTTTATTCTGGTGTATGGTGTAAGTTGGTGGTTGAGTTTCATTTTATTGCATGTACCAGCGCAGTTCTCCCAACACCATTTATTAAAGAGGCTATTTTTTCTCCATTGTATATTTGTGCCCCCTTTGTTAAATATTAATTGACCATAGAGACATGGGTTTATTTCTGGGCTCTCTATTCTGTTCCATGATTTATATGTCTGTTTTTATGCCAATACTAGACTGTTTGATATCAGGTATTGTAATCCCTCCAACTTTGTTCTTTCTCAAGATTTCTGTGGCTATTCGGGGTATATTTTGCTTCTATGTAAATTTTTGACATATTTGTTCTAGATCTGAGAAATATGCCATTGGTATTTTAATAGGAATTGCATTGAATCTATAGATTGCTTTGGGTAGTATGGACATTTTAATGATGTTAATTTTTCCATCCATGAACATGGCGTATGCTTCCATTTATTTGTATCTTCCTCAGCGTCTTTCTTCAGTGTTGTATAGTTTCCCAAGTACAGGTCTTTTTACCTCCTTGGTTAAGTTTATTCCTAGGTACTTTATTTTTCTTGTTGCTATAGTAAATGGGATTTTTCAGGTAGTTCATTGTTGGTGTACAAAGATGCCATCAATTTCTGAATATTGACTTTGTATCCCACTACTTGGCCAAATTCATTTACTAGGTTGAGTAGTTTTTTTGGTGAAGGCTGTAGAGTTTTTTGTGTACAATATCATATCATCTGCAAATAATGACAGTTTTACTTCCTCTTTTCCAATTTGGATGCCTTTTATTTCTTCTTCTTGTCTGATTGCTGTGGCTAGAACTTCCAGTACTACATTGAATAAGAGTAGTGAGAGCAGGCAGCCTTGTGTTGTTCCTGATCTTAAGGGAAACACTTTTAGTTTTTGCCCATTGAGTATGATGTTGGCAGTAGGTTTTTCATGTATGGCCTTTATTACATTGAAGTATGCTCCTTCTAGTCCCACTTCACTAAGTGTTTTTGTCATAAATGGGTGCTGGATTTTGTCAAATGCTTTTTCTGCATCTATTGATATGATCATGTGATTTTTGTCTTTCATTTCGTTCATGTGATGTATCACATTTGTTGATATGCCAATATAGTACCATCCTTGCATCCCTGGAATAAATCCCATTTGATCATAGTGTGTGGTGTTTTTAAAGTATTGTTGGATCTGGTTTGCTAGTATTTTGTTGAGGATGTTTGCCACTATATTCATCAGAGATATTGGCCTGTAGTTTTCTTTCTTCATTGTGTCTTTCAGTGGTTTTGGGATTAGGATAGTACTGGCCTTGTAAAAAGAGTTTGGGAGTCTTCCCTCTTGTTGAATTTTTTGGAATAGTCTCTGAAGGATTGGTGTTAGTTCCTCTTTGAATGTTTGGTAAAATTCCCCTGTGGTCCAGGGCTTTTTTGTGTCAGTAGTTTTTTTATTACTGCTTCAATTTGCTAGATGTTTGTGGTCTATTCCGGTTTTCTGCTTCTCCCTGATTCAGTTTTGGAAGATTGTGTGTTTCTAGAAACATCCATTTCATCCAGGTTGTCCAATTTCTTGATATATAGTTGTTCATAGTAATTTCTTACAGTCCTTTGTATTACTGTAGTATCAATTGTTACTGCTCTTTCATTTCTGATTTTATTTGGGTCCTTACTTTCTTTTTTTAAAAATATATTTTATTGATTATGCTACTACAGTTGTCCCATTTTTTCTACCCTTCCTTCATCTCTGCCCTGTACCGCCCCTCCTACCATCATTGCCCCCCTTTAGTTCATGTCCATGGGTCATACATATAAGTACTTTGGCTTCTTCATTTCCCACACTATTAACGTCCCCTGTCTATTTTGTACCTACCATTTGTGCTTCTTGTTACCTGTACCTTTTCCTCCATTCTTACCCTTCTCCCTCCCTGCTGATAATCTTCCATGTGATCTCCATTTCTGTTGATCTCTTCCTGTTCTAATTATTTGATTAGTTCATTTTTGTTTTTTTAGGTTCAGTTGTTGATAGTTGTGAGTTTGTTGTCATTTTACTGTTCGTATTTTTTATCTTTTTTTGTTTTCTTAAATAACTCCCTTTAACATTCCCCATAATAAGGGCTTGGTGATGGTGAACTCCTTTGACTTGGCCTTCTCTGGGAAGCACTGTATCTGCCCTTCCATTCTAAATGACAGCTTTGCTGAATAAAGTCATCTTAGATGTAGGTCCTTGCCTTTCATGACTTTCATGACTCTTTCCAGCTCTATCTTGCCTGAAACATTTCTTTTGAGAGATCAGCTGATAATCTAATGGGAACTCCTTTGTAAATAACCCTCTGCTTTTCCCTTGCTGCTTTTAAGATTCTCTCCTTATCTTTAATCTTGGGTAATGTAATTATGATGTCTTGGTGTGTGCTTCCTTGAGTCCAATTTCTTTGGGACTCTCTGAGCATCCTGGACTCCCTGAAAGTCGATTTCCTTCACCAGATTGGAGAAGTTCTCCATTATTTTTTCAAATAAGTTTTTAATTTCTTGGTCTTCCTCTTCTCCTTTTGGTAGCCCTACTATTTGGATGTTGGAACGTTTAAAGATGTCCTGGAGGTCCTCAAGCCTTTCCTCATTTTTTTGAATTCTTGTTTCTTCATCTGTTCTGGTTGAATGTTTCTTTCTTTCTTCTGCTCCAAACCCTTGATTTGAGTCCTGGTTTCCTTCCCATCACTGTTGGTTCCCTGTAGATTTTTCTTTATTTCACATAATAATGCAACCTTCCATGTTGCCTGGGTCTTTTTTATGCTGTTGAAATACCCAGAGAGTTCCTGGAGCATCCTGATAACCAGTGTTTTGAACTGTGCATCTGATACGTTGGCTGTCTCTTCATCACTTAGTTGTATCTTTTCTGGAGCTTTGATCTGTTCTTTCATTTGGGCCATTTTTTGAGTCTCAGTATGTTTGTTACGTAGTAAGTGGCAGAACCTTAGGTATTCACCAAGGCAGGGCCAACCACGTTGTGGCGCTGTATGTAGGGGAGGGGTCCGAGAGGGAACAGTGCTGCTTGTTCTGCTTTCTGCTGGTTTTCAGTCACTTTGCCTGATACCCACAATCAAGTTGGGCCCTTCTGGTGCTGATTCCTGGGTGGGTGGGTATGTTCTAGGACCCTGTGGGTCTCTCCAGTGAACTGTCTTGTGATGCTGGGAGTTTCTGCCACTGACCCCTCAACCCCCACGGGTGTTTTCAGTCAAAGGTTTTGAGGCTTTATTTCCCCACCCTGGAACCCTGGGTTCCTCAGTCTGTCTTGATCCCTAGTTGTTCCTCCCGGTTTATCTGCACATGAATGTGGGACTGTGAGTCCTCCAGCCACCACCTTGCTGTGAGTCCTCTCCATCCGCCTGCCCATCTCTGCCTCTCCTACTGATCTGGATGTATGTTTCTTTAACTCCTTGGTTGTCAGACTTCTATACAGTTCAATTTTCTGTCAGTTCTGGATGTTTTTGTTTTAAAATTTGTTATTTTTCTTTTGATTGTGGGAAGAGGCATGGTGTGTCTACCTATGCCTTCCTCTTGGCTGTAAGTCCTGATACAATTAACAAAGTAGATAAACACAAGATATATGAAGCTGCTGCTGGCATAAATCAGCAAACCGTTTTACAGCAGCCTTGTTTTGAATAATTAGAGTATATTCTAAAATAATGATAGAAAGTATATTACAGTACATGTGTAAACCATTAGCATTGTCATGGTTAAGTATTATGTGCTATACTTATGATGTATAAATATACTATAATTATATTTGCTATACTTCTGTACAACTGGCAGCACAGTAGGTTTGTTTACCAGCTTTACCATAGACGTGTGAGCAGTGCATTGCACAACATTGTGATGGCTGTGACATCACTAGGTAATAGAAACAGTCTTAGCTCCACTGTAATCTTATGGGGCCACTGTCATATATGTGGTTCATCATTGACTGAACTGCCTTTATATAGCACATGACTATAACTAGCTCGTTTAGGTTATTAGGGTGAGAGAAATGATCTCATTCAACTTTCTGTGAACAACGTGGAAGTAGAACTTCTAAAGAGTGTTTTTGTCTTTGTATTTGTTTTTCAGATTAATATATTTTGGTGGCTATGGGTGTAGGAGACACAATGAACTCCAAGACTGTTTTGATGTTCATGATGCATCTTGGGTAAGAGTAATCACTGCTAACATTTTCCTCTAATTTATTATTGCCTTAAAGTTTTTAGAAATAATGAGCCCATTCTTTCTCATTTTAATATTGCTATAATTGACTATGAAAAAATTTATTTTCTCTCTTTTGGTTTTTGCTTAAATTGGAGGAGGCTCTCTCACCTTCGTGGAAACCAGAAGTTTCTTTTCTTATATACTTAATCGCTTATACCTGCTTCTGTAGAAGTGGAGGCGTTAGCACAACTTAGAAAAACTCAGGTCACGGGTAAACCAGAATGGCTTTTGCTGACATACACCTGCTTTTAGATATGTGTACTGGAACCATGCAGCTCTGATGGGCTTACACAGGAGTAAGTTGGTGATATTACCTTTCCTACTTATTCTTACTGGTTATAGAATAAACTGTTGTTAATGAAAGAAGTCACAACTTATAAAAATGAAATCTTTTAAAGATGACTTGAAAAATCATTGATTCACCACCAAAATGCACAGTAACTGTTTAGTTTTACCTCTTCCTAGCATACCCTATTATTGTACATTACTAATGTATATGCAAATTTTGTATATATCTCTTTGTATATGGGTGTTTTTTAATTCTCCCTATAGTTACATGGCTTTTTAGCTTTTAATATAAAATATCTGTAAAGCTTGGCTACTTACATTATTACTCATAATTTTAGAAATATAACATCCCATTGTTTATATATATTTTTACTCATCAGTGAAATCTTTTTTTTCTCTTCTAATACAGTTAGGCTAATGCTCATGTCCTGAAATTTTTGGTGTACAGTGGATTTTTTTCCACTGGTACATTTTAAAAAATTATTTATTGTTGTTTGGTTACGGTTGTCCCGCCTTTTTCCCCACTGCTCATCCCTACTCTAACCCCACACTTTTGCAGTTAATTCCCCATTGTCCATGCCCATGAGTCCTCTATTCCTGTTCCTTTGCTTGCCCCTTCCCCTTCTTTGCTCTGTTATTCCCCTCATATCTCCCTTCTGGTCACTGTCAGTTTGTTCTTCATTTCCATGTTTCTAGTTCTATTCTGCTCATTTGTTTGTTTTGTTGATTAGGTTCCCCTTATAGGAGAAATCATACAGTATTTGTCTTTCACTGCCTGGCTTATTTCATTAGCATAATGCTCTCTAGTTCCATCCATTCTGTTGCAAAGGGTAGGAGTTCCTTCTTTCTTTCTGCTGCGTAGTATTCGATTGTGTAAATGTACCACAGGTTTTTGATACACTCACTTACTGATGGGCATTTAGGCTGTTCTAACACTTGGCTATTGTAAATAACACTGCTATGAACATTGGGGTGCATAGGTTCTTTTGAATTGGTATTTCAGGATTCTTAGGGTATAGTCCCAGCAGTAGTATCACTGGATCAAAAGACAGTTCCATCTTCAGTTTTTTCAGGAAATTCCTGAAAAATTACTGTTTTCCACAGTGGCTGCACCAGTATGCATTCCCACCAACAGTGCACTAGGATCCCTTTTCTCCACAACGTTGCCAGCATTTGTTTTTTGTTGGTTTA